>JABEVN020000120.1:0-87500 GCA_013146195.2 Codonopsis lanceolata | reverse complement strand
CATGTGCAATGGCAATGTCATGCCTGTCATGCCTATGGATGGCCTTGCCTATGCCATGATGCCCAACCATGCCAATGCCTATGTAAGCCATGGGATGTGTCATGCCAAAAAAATATGCCCAACCATGCCTAAACTGCCCAACCATGCCAATATCGAAAGCCTCTAGCCATGCCAATCATATGCCACAACAATAATGCCATGCCAGTCATGCCTATGATGCCCAACCATGCCTAGCCTGCCTATGCCATGATGCCATGCCAAACCCTCGAGAAAGAGCCATGCCAACTTGCATCACATGCATGATGCCTATGTCATGCCAATCATGCCTATATGCCCATGCCTAGCCAATGCCATGATGCCCACCATGCCAAGGTGTGGCGTGCCTTATGCCCGACACCCAAGAAAGCCTTTCTAAGCCATGCCAACTTACATCCTATGCCACAACAATGCCTATGCCACTCGCCGCCATGGCCTAGCCAATGCCCCAACCATGCCAAACAGAAATCCCAAGGGCCGTCAACCAACACGCCGCGCCACATGCCATCGCATGCCCCAACCTAACCCATTCGGCTAATGCATTATATGGACTTGAACACACCACCTAAACGCCCCATATGCCCACACGCCAGACGCCCACACGTCCACAATCATGCGCACGCCTGTGCCACAACAATGCCTAGCCATGATGCCCAGTCATGCCTATGCTATAATGCCCAACCTTGCCAAGGTGTGGCCTGCTGATGCCCCAACGCCCGAGGAAGTATTTCTAACCGCTACCGCCCGCAGCAACACACCACCTAAACGCCCCATATGCCTACACGCCAAACGCCCACACGTCGACAATCATGCGCACACCTGTGCCACAACAATGCCTAGCCATGATGCCCAGTCATGCCTATGCTATAATGCCCAACCTTGCCAAGGTGTGGCCTGATGCCCCAACGCCCGAGGAAGTATTTCTAAGCCATGCCAACTTGTCTCATGCTTATGCCAGAACAATGCCTACAAGTGGTTGGGCGGGCGTACACGTCGATGGTACAGGGCCACAGCCCACAGGCAAGGCAGTATCCCTGTTCCACAACCATGCCTAGCCATGCCAAGTTGGAAGTTTCATGAAGTAAGCTGCCTCTGACAGTTCCTGTAGTCTATATCATAGAAAGATACATGATTTAAAAAAAATTACCTCAATCAGACACCCGAGCCCAAAGTTATGGCAAGTTAAAGTTTAGGTCAAAGAACTGGTTTCACTATTTTTTGACATTTAGATGTGAAAAATAGCTCTATTTGCATTTTTCGGTGGCGAAACCGCCTTCGGCAGTTTGCCATTTGATAGATCTCGAAAAGATACACGATTTGAAAAAAAATTTCACCCCAATCGGACACCCGAGCACAAAGTTATGGCAAGTTAAAGTTTCATGTGAAAGTTAGTGTTTCTTAAAATGTTTTTTCCACATATTTAATGCCAATATTGATCTTTTCAATTGTATCCAAACTCTGGATCTTAGAAAAACGCACGATTGAAAAAAAAAATCACGTCAATCCGACACCTGCACAGTAAATTATGACCTCGACAATTTTTTTTCCCATTCTACAAAAATTGAATCTCTACATTTTCACTTTTCGAAGTCCGTTTTCACCCTTTTTAAGCAATTATTGATCTCTCGAATAGTATCCATACTCTACGTCCCGTAAAAACACACGATTTAAGAAAAAACAATCACACCAATCTCACATTGATTGACTCAATTATGACCTCAACAAATTTGGAACCAAATGCTACTACCAGTTACATTTCCCAGCCCAACATAACTGCCGTTAGTGGTTTGTCAGGGACTTTGTTAGCAATCGTTACCCCACCGTTAAATCACCTTTACAATTTTCGGCGGTACTTCCTAATTTTCCCGCCGAAACAATTTTAGGGTAGGGTATTAACTAGACTAGACTCTCTCTCTCTCTCTCTCTCTCTCTCTCTTCAATTTTATGTGTGATGATTTCAATTCCTCCCTGGTTACTCCCATTGCACACTTAGATGCCTGTGAGTGGATCTGGTCGCTTCAGTGGTACGTTTGATTTTGTTTTACAAGTTATTTTGTTCATTGCCTTTACTATGTCTCAGTCAATTTTTGTACAGGTTTTATGGGTTTATGATTTGGAATTCAAAAATATAGCTTGAACGGTAATCTAAAAATCACGCAGCTCTACCAGTTGGCCACCAATTAGGAGTTTATGTTTAGTGATTCAAATTCTATTTTTTTTAATCTGCTACGAACGCAAGTGTCAGTACATCCATATTTCTTGTCAACTTTAATTGTGTTGTAAAACTCTATCAATGCTAATATTTGAGATCCACCGCCTTTGACTTGCATTCGACATGCCTGAACGGGGCTTCCCTTATGCATCTCATCACTGGAGTTCTCTTTGTTGAATTTTATTTGTTTAAGAGTCAGATGCTCATGTATGTTATTTTTTCAGTTTTGAATACGACATCTTCCGGTTCGGTAGCGTTACTTTTTTTTATCGCTGGAATTGATAAAGAACAAAACAAATTAAAATAAAAAATTGATGAAGTACAAAGGCCTCTATGGAAGTATGTATTAGAAAATTATAAGAATGCAAACTGAAGAAGGCTGAAGAAAATTACCCTATGGTTCTGTTTTTGCTGCCAATTCAAGGTTTTTCCGGAACTATTTTTCCGGTTCTCGATTGTTTCCTCAGTATCTTCTAAAATTGGAGCTTTGGTTCAAAGTGAAGGCGGAATTTTATTCGTGCATTTTGGATGATTCTTCAGGTAATTTTGATCATTTGGCTTTAGTTCTTTATTTCATTACCATGTAATTGCCATATAGAATGAACTTTCAAAATTTAGTTCATTTATTTCCAATTGAACGGAATATGACTGGCACTGCAAGTAAAATGCATTCGTAAAAGAAAGGGTGAGCTTTATTTCCAATTGACAACCCCAAAATCACTGTAATCTTCTTTCGCACATTAGAAGTAATTTAAGTATTCTTAGATTTTTCCAATTCTCTCTACCATGCCCTGTATACTATTATTTATTTTTTATTTTCCATGCCCTGTAACTTGCTTGGTTTGGCATTTTAGTGTTATAAGAGAGAGGAAGGGAAGTAGCAGGTCAAATTTATTTTCTTTTGTTTAGGGATTAACACTCATTTAGTGTGAAGAAAATTTAAAAATGGACACTCATTAGGGATAGCAGCTACTTACATCATTACTACTTTGGGTCTGTGAGTTTACAGTTTCTTTATTAGGAAAATATGTAGCCATTCATTAAATCAAAAGCTGTTGTGGATTCCCAAAGAGACATTTTCCCTCATTTAATCTAAATATTTCTTTATGGAACTTCTTACTCTAACGCCCTGTAGTCAAGTCTTTGCTTGAAGTTTCTGATGAAATTGGATTGAGATGCGTGGAAATCCACCTACTGTGCTATCACTCAGTAAGATTTCTATGCTAAATAATAAAATTTGTTTGTTAAAGACTGCTCATATTAGATAAATATGTACCTTGCTTCTACATTACCAGATTTTTTATTCTTCTCTTCTGTTGGATTATCAATATCAACACACATTGCACACTCATATATGCTATAGTTGTAGTGCTATAGTTGTAGATATGTTTCTTTTTCCTTCTTTCTTTCATATATTTTTTATCCATTCATTTGTATTTGTATTCTACCAGACCATACAATTTTTCAAGATCAAAGCTGGAACACACCTTTTGTTTCGGATCCTGGGACTGGGGAAGAAGGCAGGAAAAAATGAGGAGACAGCCTGCTTGGGGCAACTCTCCTCGGTCTATTAGAGATTCATCTTCATTTAAGAAAATGCAATCTGCACACAATAAATATATGCCCATTCAACCTCTTTCCCTAAATAATTAGACTTCAGGTTTAAAATTTGTTCCGAAATGATTGCAGGCTGGAAAAAAATAAAATTCTTAAACTGTGTTCAGCCTTAGCCATAGGCATGAATTACGTACTTTGGCTGGGGAATGAATCATGTAAGAATGTAGTGCTGCTTAAAAAGATTGGAACTTTATACTGTTTTTGCACTTTGCCACTTTGTCATCAGGGGTTTGGCTGTTCTTGGAACACCTCATTATGGCAAACTTGAGACCATTATGAATGTTTTTTTTTTGGGGCAGGCTTGCTGAAATTCATGAGAATTCCTTCTTTTTTGTTGCTGGAAAGTTGAACAATTGATCCACAGCTGCTGTTCAAGTGCCTTCTTAGGACTCGATAAAGGAAGGCTGTTTTGATTGCTGAATGCTGATACATCCATCCCCCCCCCCCCCAAACCATTGGAGTAGGCGATAAATACCAAATTATCTGTGTCTTCTCGAGCACCTGAAGGTTTCCTCAATTCTTTATTTCAGGTATTTTCTTCTTCTTCTTCTTTTTAACTGTTAATTGAGATTATCCAGGTTTCCATGTTATGGACACATTTTGTTTCTCCGTTGGATGAAAACTAATCTTATCATCAATCATCACATTTGGATGAATGTGACCAACCATGAAACAGCTGTAATATCCTTCAGTACAGCAACAAAACAGCAACTAGTATCAAAAATAATAAAAGAATCAATAATCAAAGTCCCTTGTAGCCCTACTACATCCGTAAGGAATGCTCGGAGCTTTGATCTTCACCTCATTCTTTAGATAAGCTCGAAGCTGACAATCTATTCCTTAACGAACTTCATCAAGTAGTGTCTACATTTTGTGCAGATCGTGCAAAAGAGTCAAGGGGCAACGACACAAAATTAAAATCTACTCTGATCTTTCCCATCCTTTCTTGCAACCCATCTCTCTCTTCCCTAGCTCTCTCATATGAACATAAATCAACTTTGGTTTCTTGGCAATTTATAGATTTCCTTTTCATCAATCTAGCTACTCTAACAGTAGTAGTTTTCCTCAATCAATAAAAGAAATGAGTCGTTTATGGACTTTGATGATTGCTCTCCATTAGTTAGCTGGATACGTAATTTTATGCAATTAATTAATTGAATTGACTTGAATATATAAATTGAAATATATATGCAGGCTGCAACGATGTTGCTGTTTCCTTAGTGAGTCGCATTCATTTGTTTCAATTCTTCAATTAAGTATTAATCCAATTATATATTGATCTAGGTTGGTGGTGGAATTAAATGAAATAGGTATGCGTCGGTGATAGCAATAGAGAGCACATCAAAAGTGGACGATGAGCAGTGGCTAGCTTATTGGATCTTATATTCATTTCACTCTTATGGAAATGCTTCTTCTGCCTCTCCTTGAATGGTTCCTACCTCCTACCTTCCTTTGTTACTACTTGATCTATGCCTTGGTATTTGTTCTAATTTTGTTTTTGGTATAGGATTGAAGCTGAGTTTTATGGTTTTAATTTTTTCCTTTTCCATTTTCCATTGGTTTTAGGGATTAAATTAAATGGGAAAAAAGAGCAAGAATAAGGCCGCCAGAATCGATCCCTAAAATCCGTAAGCTTTCTCTCTTTTTGTCACTCTTTTAATTGTTCTCTCTGCGTTTCTTTTGATTTTGCCACTATGTTTCAATTGAATGATTGTCAATATGTGAGCTTTTTAAGTCTGTTCCATTATTATGAGAGATTTTTTTGTTTTTTTGTTTTTGAGTGATTGCGTTTCAATCGGTAGTAACATACAACCATATGCAAACAAATGAAGCATAGATATAAACTTCTTCCTAGTCTGCTTTCTCTGTTTTATTAGTCAGCTGGTCACTTCTATTTTTTAGGGTTCAGTAGACATCCTTCAGAAATACCCTGTTCCAGAGTGTGACATATGGTTTATCAAGTTTTCCTATGATTTCCATTACAATGCAGCAGCTATAGGTAAGATAATATGTTTGGTGTATGTGCATATTTCTTTCTTCTACTGCTAACATGACATATTGTGTAATAATGCATTACTTAACTGAGACTTGAAGTAATTATATTTCATTCCTATGTTTCAGGCAATAGGGAAGGAAAGATCTTTGTTTGGGAATTGCTGTCTAGTCCCCCTGTTCTCATTGCAAGGTTTATCACATGTTCTTTTTTCTAGGCATGTTTTCCTGAAACAAATTTAAAAATGGTATCGAGTGTGCCCTTATTTTGTTACTATTAGGTTGTCTCATGTTCAGTCAAAATCTCCAATCAGGCAGACTGCCATGTCAGTGGATGGAAAGTAAGAGCCTTGACTATACTTTCTCTTCCTTCTCTAGGTACTTTCTGATTAAACTTCTTATCTTTGGTTTATACCAACTCTTGACCTTAGTATTATGTTTCAGCACCATTCTTAGTATTATAGACTAGTCTTTGTGCCCGTGCCCATGGCACGGCGCGAGTAGGGGAGAATGTCAGTATTGGAGGATGTAAATATTTAAATAAATCGATATATGATTTAATCATAAACAAAAGTACTGAAAACTGTTGCTCCAAAATCCTAAGAGAAAGTCCAGTTTTTCATGACAATTTCCTTGTTAAACTTAAACTACTTCCCTAAGACATTTTTAATCAATTCCAAAATGATCAAACCGGAAAAATCATGATTCATGATTTTAGCTTACACATACATAATCTATATTTATGCAGTATGTCAGTTTCTAACCCAAAAGAGTCCAGAAGTCGTTTCTTATAAACTTTCTTGTTCTAAGAATATGAATTACAAATTCTAAACCAAAATACATTAGTGCAAAGGTCAAAACAGACTAATGATGCTACAAAGTTCAGCCGAAAAAAATAGAGATGAAGAGAACACAAAAATACGAACAGCCGAAAAACATGAAGAGATAGAAAATTACAGATTCAGACAACGGCGGGGGCGAAGGCTCGAGAAGAAGCACAAAGTTTAGGGGCAGATTGCTTTGATCGATTCTGGCAGCGGATACTTAAAAGTCTTGGACTGAGGATGCGTTGCGAGATTGGCACACTGAAAAATTTGCCCCAAAATTCATTACATGGGTTCCCTTAAAGAAATTGAATGAAGGAATTTAAAAAAAAAATACAAAGCCACTTTGCAATTCAGTTTATGTGTGTGTGTGTGTAGTGATTTCAAAGTGTCATGGAGATTAAATTCAAAATGCAGCAGCAAAACACAAAAGATGCAAATTAAATTAAAGTGACCAACTCCACCAAGAAAAAGCAAATAGAAGCAGGATAAAATATCGGGACAGTCATCATAATACAGAAGCTAGTAAATTACTATTACTAATTATTTCTAGAGTTCATAAACAAAAGTAGCTTCCGGAACACCCCAAAACTGCAGGAATCAAACTCCCAACCATATTGCAACTTTTCCCCAATGTTCTGATTGTCAAAACCTGTTTGATTCTCCACAGTCCAAATGGCTTCAAAGTCATCAATTCCAGCCTTGTTCATAATCTTGATCACTTCTACTTTGACTCTGTTGCCAATCCTCACTCATGCTTTACCTTTTGTTGTCTTCCATGGTAATACTGTCTTCTCATTTGCTTGATTATGTTTTACATTTGTATTTTATTATTTTTTTGAGTTTTTGCAAATACTCATTAACCTATTAATGTTGTCAGATTAATCTTGAACCTAGTTCTCTCTTTGAATCCAGCTAGCTTGTTCACACAGATTGATCTTGAACCTAGTTTACAAATTCATTTTGAGTATTTAACTAATACCCATTAATAGTCAACTTTAGATTATTGATTATGTTAGATTAATCTTAGACTAATCTTGTACCTAGTTTATAGCAATATTTATGTAGCTTTTGAGCTTTACTGCTTCAGGTGGATTAATCTCAAATCTAGTCTTTGTTGGTTATTTGGGTTGTTAGTTTGTACCCAATTACCCATTATACTTAATTTGCTTTGACTTTTGAAACAATTAATCATCAATTTGTTGTTAGATAAATCTCGAACCTAGTTTTTCGTGTTCTTCAAACTTCTGTACTTGGGTTCTTTCTATGGAGTTCTTCGCTTGAATTCATTAAGATAAATCAGCTCCATGTGAATCTGTCCTGTTGTGGTGCATAAAGGAAAAGCTTGAATCAAAAAGCAAGTTGAAACAATTGCAGTGGGTTATTGATCCTTTATTCTACTTTTATATTTCTAGACAGACATGAAAATATTAATTAATTAGTTAAACATCTGTGTTGGAATGATGCAGTTGTATGTTAAGATTTATTCATAGGCTAACAGATCTGTTATAAAGACGATCACACATCGTTCATGAAATAATCAAAAACAGGTTGAGTTAATTTTTGTCGTTTTCCTTGAATTTGGGAATGGTTTTTCCATTTTGAGAGCCAAAAGGCTAGCTAATCTCTTCATTAACCAAGACTCAAAACAGAAATCCAAGACTCAAGTGAGAAAGAGAACCAAGTGATAAACAAAAATGTGTCCTAGTCCATCACAATGGCAAACCCAAGATAACTGAACACAATTGCAAACCCAAGATAACTGAACACAATTGCAAACCCACGAAACTGGAAGCAAAATGCAAGTAAACAATCCTTTTGATATCACTTGCATATCCTTTTGATGGAAGAGATGGAGATAATATGAATCCTGTCAGTCTACTTCACTAATTAGGTTGGTTTCTGTGTGCTGTGTGTTTCGACTCTGTGGTTCAGTATGTGCCATACGTGGGAGATAGCAAGAGGGCCATGGATGACTTGGTCCTACTTGCTGAACTCAGTACCGCATTCAACTTAAATCTGAGGCAGAGGTCCCCCTCTATCACACTTCCATTTTCTTTCCCAAGATTCTGTTTCTTAACTGTCGTATTTAGCATTACTAACATAGATAATGACTGCGATAATTGCAGGGTAAATTTCATTCATTCCATCCTGTTGCTACCAAGGCCCCTCTTGTAAGTCTTAATCGAAACATTTTTCTGTCCGTTCTTAGTTTTTTATGATTGAAAGAGTAAATAAGTGGAAAATTGAAAAAGGGTAGTGGCCATTTACACGTGAAATGAATTTACACAAAATTTAATAAAAATCAAAGAAACCAAGATGAGAGGAATTGGTGTAAAAACAGAAAAAGGGAAAATGCAAACCCAAGAAACTGGAAGCAAAATGCAAGTAAACACTCTATTAGAAATTTTTAACAATTTCACACAGTTAACACTCTATTAGAAATTTAGTTAACAATCCTTTCATACCCAATACATAAAAATCCAAGAAACCAAGATGAGAGGAACACTGTAAATTGAAAAAGGTAACACTGTAAATTGAAAAAGGGTCACGATTCGGCGATTCGAATGTACACCCCTACCTCCCTCACACACTCAAAGAAAAAGAAAGAAAATAGAGAGAAACATATGGTCAATGAAACAAAGACCTAACAAACTTTGTTTGTGGCCCTGTGGTACCCTATTTTTTTTTTTTTCTGTATTACACTATAACAATATAACTTGTGAAAAGAGGTTTAAGAAAAGAAAATGGAAAAAAAGAGTACAAAAAAATAAACTAAGCAGAGTACTTTGAGTGAAGTGGTATTTAGTATCCCATGTATAGTACTAAAGTGACAACAGTTTATTGTTCTGATACTTGAGTTCTGCTAGGCGAGTATGGATGTTGCCTGTGGGCCTTTGGATTTGAGATATTTCAGGCCAAATTACTTGGGCTTCCAGCATACTTTGGTTAAGTACAGAATGGGATACTGGATTGTTACCATGGTATTTGGAGTACTCTTACTTAATTATTGAGAATGGTTTCGGAGGAACCTGAAGTTTATCTCTGTTCCAACCTTTCCTTTACACGGTGGACGCTTTTAACATTATGGTTTCTGGGACTTATGAGACTGGTTGGAGTATTCATTGGCTTCTCCTTTTCTTTGCTAATGGCACTACAGGTTTATGCGAATACACTTAACTAAATTTAGCAAAGGATGTCCAAATGAATAACAATCCTTCAATACCCAATACACAATACACAAAATTTAATAAAAAACCAAGAAACCAAGATGAGAGGAAGGGTTGCAGAGAGACATACCTGGACTGAGAGAAAGAGGGAGAGAGGCGCACAGAATTGGGAGATCGTCGGCAGAGAAGGCGGCGAAGTGGGCTGGAACAGGCAAAGAGGCGGCGGAACTGGACTGAGAGAAAGAGGGAGAGAGGCGCACAGAATTGGGAGATCGTCGGCAGAGAAGGCAGCGAAGTGGGCTGGAACAGGCAGAGAGGCGGCGGAAGGTTGAGGGGGCTGGAGGAGGCTGTTGGCTTTGAGAGAGATACCTGGACTGAGAGAAAGAGGGAGAGAGGCGCACAGAAGGTTTTGACTCTTGGTTTTGAAAATCCATGGAAAGCGGTAACAGAGGAAGAAAATGGGGAAGAAGGTAGAGATGAATGCCGCGGTCGGAGGAAAAAGGCGTAACCGAAGGAAACCGCTGTTCGCACATGCGAGTGATAAAAGGAATTACGGGCCGTTGGATCATCATAAAAGGGTAAATCTCAGCCCCTCTTTATCTCTACTCAATTGCACATGTGTTTTCCAAGCCCTTTTATAATATAGATGGGGACACTTGTTATGATTATGATAGTGTTGAAGACAAAAAAGAAAAAAATGCAAACCAAATTTAATTTTTTCACCTTTGATGTGATAAATATACCAATGTTCATTTTTATTAGACTCTATACCTGTTCACAAATATGCCTATAATGTTCCAGCCTTCCCTTATCTTTGATTCTTAAGGAGACAGTGACCTATGTTTGGTGGATGAACAATAGCTGCTTGACCATTGCGTGATTAGCAGCTCGATGGTGTCTTTGGGTCATTGGTGCTGCAGATGATCGTTCCCAGCCACCACTGGTTAGGATGGTCTTCAAACCAAATTTAATTTTTTCACCTTTGATGTGATAAATATACCAATGTTCATTTTTATTAGACTCTATACCTGTTCACAAAAATGCCTAGAATGTTCCAGCCTTCCCTTATCTTTAATCTTGAGCAAAACTGGGAACTGATGATAGCAATGAGAGGTCGGTTCAAGAAAAGAGCTGAAGAACAGGATTATGACAAAAATCCTGAAATTGCTGAACAACATTGCTAGTCTTACAACTACTTCTACAACTTTTTCTACAACTAAGCTTTGAAGAAGGGTAAAGTTGTCTTTGTTCAAAACATTTTTTCCCAATTCAAGGCTTAGTTGTAAGGAAAGTTGTAGGATTAGTGGTAAGGATATCATTTTCCTTTGCTGAAATTCTCGGCACTTGTCTTGACGACCCACAAAAAGCCCAGTCCAAAGTGAGCTAATATTTGCTTGCAATATGTTTGACACATTTCTTTGCTTCAAATTTTATTTGTATTCGAAATTGTTGCGGATTCCGAGTAAATTTGATTAAGGTTTATGTTTATTTGGATAATATGTGTTTTCGAGTTGGATATTTTGACTTGTGGAGAATACGCAGAAATTACAATGATTATTGCATTAATGGGGTGGTTTGAAATTTACAGATGGAGGAGAGAGTGAGGCAGAAAAGGAACAAAATTTTGCACGCTAAGACTGGATCAGCAAAACCTATGAATGTTGTGTTTAATAAGTAAGTATTTAAACATGCATCCACTGGAAGTGTGTCTATGATATGTTTAGCCAGGGACATATGAGTTCTTGTGTATACACGTGACTTCTAGAGCTGGCTGGATTGTATTTCTTATTTATTATTTATAAGTATTACTCCTATTATTATAAAAAATTACTGTACACATGACTGAAAATCCTAGCATATATTGTTCTAAGAAATTCTGTTATTTTTGACTAACCTGGGAGTTTGTGTTTCTGCCCCTTGATTTATAGCGATTTGTCTTTTCCGTGCGGCCATTGAACATGTCCAACGGGTTGTTACGTTTAAAAATAAGTTTTGCAAGTTTTCAAGATGATTTACATGCTAAACATGGGGGGAGAAGGGCTTAGTTTCCACAAAGTTTTCCCTTCCGCCTTGATTTAGGTGTGTTTTTTTTTCACAAATGTATTTTTAACCCCTGTTATATTGAGATTTTGCATGAACACTATGAAAAGTTTATACTACTGGCCATAGTTCCATGAACGATAATTTCTTCCTTATTTTCGGAACTTAATCTGAAGTACGCATTTACTTCATCTGAAAATTTTCTTATATGGCCTCATTCCCCCTCGATAGAAGTCGTGAGCCCTCATATGATTGTGTCCCTCCAGTTTGGATTATATGTTTGGGTTTTTTATTATTGATGCTGGATATTGTAAGTTCCAAGTTACTTATTAAATTATTGCGCCAAATAGGGCAGATTTTCCTTCACTTCTTTTATTTTGGCTTCTATATTCAAAGTCAAATGTATCTTCCGTTGACACAATTTCTTTTTGCACAGCAATTTTCCTTCACAGTTTCTTTTTGCACAGCAATTATGTATAGTTCCATTTTATTCTCAGTTCAGTTCTGTTTTCTTTTTCCTAACTCTTTACACTGGCCAGTACCATGCTACAATATTATCAATGACATAGATTTATGAGTCCATCTATGTTTCATTTGAATAAAACTGACTTCAATCGCTAACCAGACCAAACTCTTCTAACGTCAAATCTATCCACCAAGATGGGTCTCCTGCAGTTATGATGAACTCTAGCTCATAGAATAATGAAGACAACATTTTCAGAATACTAATGCTAATGATATAAACAGCAAGTTCAAAATGCCTGATTAAAATTCCTAAATTCCAGCTCATAGAATAATCAAAACAATAACAGAACAGGGAAATCTTTTTGCAAAAAAAAGCCTAAAAACTGCCTAATCACAATCAGATACAACTAAAAATCACAAATAAATTCATAAATTCACAATCAGATATAAACCAAAATCACAAACAACCAAAGAGAAGAAGAAAGACAAACTTACGGGACGAAGAAAAGAAAAGAAAACAACGGTAAAGAAAAACAGAATAGAGGCGAAGAGAGAGCTTACGGTTGAAGGAAGAGGAAGGAGTGGCAGTAGGCGTGAAGGTTCACTCAGGCAGTTGAGATGCAGTATGCAAAAATAATTAATATCTGCAGATGAAAATCAAGCAATTAAAAATCACAAAAAGATGTTGCCTGACAATCTCAAGCAAGACCAAATCTTTTAAATTCATAAACCAGATGAGAGACGATAAGGGTCCTATCCCTTAATATAAGCCCAGGGTTGAGTTGGACAGGGGTCATTGTTTTATGAACCACAGTATAAACAAAAAGCATCCCAATTGGGAGCTTTACTGAATAAATTCAGCATGGAAGCTTGAAATATGCCAACTTCAAGAAATTAAGAAAGGGACGAAACCCAACCTGATGGTTTCAAGAGGAGCAAGAACAACTTTGGTCATAGCCCCGGCTAAAGCACCACTAAGAAACCCTGAATTAAAATTCAATGTATTTTAAACATTCAATAAGAGGAAATCCAATAAAACACAATCGGACATGGATTATGTTTACCCACCAGGACAGGTGAGAGGTGCAGGTGACTGACGCTATACAACAGCAAGAAGAAAGAGAAACTTACAATTTCAAGGCGGGAGACCCAGATGAGGGCAGCAGCTACCAACTGATCGGATCAAAGAAGATATGGTGTTGGTAACAGCTGTCAGAGAAGGCGAAGGAAACCCAACGACGGAACCCAAAAGATGGGGAGAGCTCTCTGTAAAGGGGGTTGAGGAGTGGAAGAAGGCGAATTGGAGCAGCTGGTGGGAAGGTGTCGTAATAAAAGGTGGAGAAACCCATTGACGTAACAAACACAACGAACTGCCGGAGAAAGATAAGGAAAGAGGAGGGGAGTTGGAATCGTATTGGGAGAGGGGGACGCAGAGGGAGAAGAGTTGTGCGGGGGCACGGCTAACTGCCGCTCACACATTTGCCACTGAAGAATAAATTACAGCCGTTTGATGAAAGTAAAATAATTAATCTCAGCCACTTTTTATCTCAAGTCAATTGCGAGCGTGCGAGAGTGAGCCCTATTGTATTATAGATATTATTAATCATTTGGCTAGAAGGAAAAATGACTTGCTCTTTGTCAATATAATATTTATTGGTTTGGAACTATAAGTTGTTGGTGATAAGTTAGAAATGTTTTTCGGCTAGATTAAGTATGTATGGGGTATGACAATCTCGACACTAAGTTACTTAATAAGTGTTGATTTTGTTATTCAGCGTGAATTCACGTTTTTCAGATGAAGCGGTATTTTTTTTAATATTTAATTCAATTAAATCCTATGCATAGAATATAGTTAAATGGATGTACATGTCTTATAACATTTTCGTTTCACGTGCAGGTGAAAATATTGTTAAGAATTATTGCAGCTCTCGTTTCTAAACCAGTTATTGTTGTGAAGCAAAAGCCTTCAAAAGAAAATTAAGTTGTTATTAAGAAAACAATGAAATTTTATTTTATTTCGTTATTCAATTCTTGGTTTTCTTACAAAGTAAATGAATTATATATTATTATTTTTGTCATTTAGTCTTACTCATCACCTAACAAATTTTGAGTATACACTTATCTCTAACATACAACGATATCGTCCCTTACTAGCACTGTGCCATAGGCACGGACACAAAGATCTAGTAATCTCACAATAGAGCTCAGTTGATTGACTGAGGCTATCTGGTGGTGAGGATTGATTATAGCCACAAGATCAAAGGGTCATGGGTTAGTTATATATAACTCCTTACAAATAACCCCCCTCAACTATGGGTCGAATTTAAAATCGCACTTTCTATGTAGACATTATCGTTTCAATTGACGAAATCATATATACTGGCACTGTGCCATAGGCACGGGTACGAAGATCTAGTTTACAAATACTATGCTTCATATCTTGCTTATGAGATTTATTATTTTACGTCAAATCGCTCCTCTTTTTGCTTCTTTCTTTGCCGTGACTGTAGAACATTTTTATCTTTGTATCCATTGATTTTAGTGCTCTTCTCTACTTACTCAAATTTGGTGCCATATTGTACGCAACACTCACTAAAATTCAGAAATATATTGATATTCCCATGTCATGGGGCGATTGCGTTTTGAGACAAGATGAAATCAGTAGTTATCAAGATGAAAGCAGCATTTTGATAACTACCCACACCCAGTATTCCTACCCTAGTCCATGACTCCATGTAGCTTAGGTTCGTATTCGATGGATTTGTGTTCTGATCAGTTTTACCGGCAATCACAAAGCTCCCCTTCCAAATGGTTGATGGTATGATTAGACAACTCTCATGACAATGCCCACATCTGATTTCATTTTAAAGAAGCATAAAAGGTGACAGGATTTTGAGTATGATATTTGTTGTTGAGCTAATGCTCTGAGAAACTTCTTTGATTATTTAATTGTTCACAATAGGCTTTGAGTCCTGAGTTTTGTTCAAACTTACAAATTGTAAGTTCTAACTACAATGACCATTAAGGGTGTATTATTTGAGGGGAATGGAGGGTCTATTATTGAGTGAAACATTTGTGATAGGAAAGGACTCTTTGAGTGGAATGGAGAGTGTTATTTTCGACTCATTCCCATTCATTTTGCCAAGTGTGAGTAGTTGATATCCTTGTAATTTGTCGATTCTGACCATGAGCATCGTATTGCTTTGTGGTCTTTTCTAATTAGACATTGGATCAATCAATTCTTTCTTCTGATCTGTATAAAACCTCTGTTTTGGAAGGTTTTTTATTGATCTTTTTCACATTGGGTCTTACTTGTAGATCTATTTTCCCATGTGTATATTGATTTCCTATTGATTGATGTTGCTGTAGGATGTTATTAGGTAAATTTGAGGTTTTGAGAGGAAAGTTCCCAGTGCTGCGAACCTGATCCACTTGTACTTTGAAAATCATGTTGTTTGTACTCTTTTACAGGATAATGCGAATGCTTTGAAGACTCAACTTGAGCAGCAGAAGAGTGTTGTTGAGAATCTTGTCTCGAATACACAGGTGGGTACTTGAAACTTTTTATCTTATACTTGTAAACTGATATAGTCTTTCTTAAAACTTGAGCAAGAAAATAATAAATGGACCTGGTCTATTTACCAGAGAAAGGCCTAGTCAGACTGACAGAGTATATTTTTGCTTCGTCGCAGTGTAAGGAACTTCTGTTCAATGTAGTTTCTTAAATCTTGATTTTTTTTTGATAGGTAAGATGAACCCTTGTTGGTATGGGGATTGGAACCAAGGACCTCAAGGTCTTTGCCTGAGTGCCCTTGCCATCTCTCCCACCCCTTGGGTTCAAAGTTTCTTAAATCTTGATTAGCGGAAGAGTGTTGTTGATAATCTTGTTTCTAGTACACGGGTGGGTATTACTAATTTTGATACTTGTATCAGTGACGATTTTCTTCATAAAATAACAAAAAATATTTAATGGACACAGTTAATTTACTAAAGAAACATTTACTTGGACCTAAAGAGTACATTTTGGCTGCATTACTTAGTGAGAAACTTAGATTATCTTGTTTTATAAAAGCTCAAATTGCTTACATTAAGCTATTTCACTATTTGATGTCTTACTTATAGTTCTAACATGAGTGATAGATGACAAATGAACTTGTACTGTTAGGTTGATCATATGCAGTTGCTCATTTGACAGCTTTTGGAAAACAAGATACATCAAGCTAAGTCAAACAAAGATACATTAAAAGCTCGTGCACAATCTGCAAAGTTTGTTCTCACCCTCCCATTTATTTATGTATTTTCACCTTGCTAAAGAGTCTATTCTTCTGGAAACTACTGCTAAATGTACACCTTATCTTTATTAATGAACTGCTTATCAAAAAAAAATGTGCACCTTATCTCCCTTGGGTGCAACCAAAGTGAGCGAGATGTTGGGGAATGTCAATACGAGCAGTGCTCTTTCAGCATTTGAAAAGTTGGAGGAAAAAGATCTCTCTCTCTCTCTCTCTCTCTCTGCGTGTCTCTATGACAGTGCTATTATTAGGATCAGAATGAATGTGACCAACCATGAAACAGCTGTAATATCCTTCAGTACAGCAACAAAACAGCAACTAGTATCAAAAATAATAAAAGAATCAATAATCAAAGTCCCTTGTAGCCCTACTACATCCGTAAGGAATGCTCGGAGCTTTGATCTTCACCTCATTCTTTAGATAAGCTCGAAGCTGACAATCTATTCCTTAACGAACTTCATCAAGTAGTGTCTACATTTTGTGCAGATTGTGCAAAAGAGTCAAGGGGCAAGGACACAAAATTAAAATCTACTCTGATTCTATAAGTAGCACCTCTAGAATGATGAGGAACAAGTTAGGCTAGATAAGCTGTAACGAACCGAGTCCAACTCCCAACGCGTGCCCACCCACTGCCCAATGAGCACTATGATCAACTAGGCCTATCACAACCCACCCAAAATTCCATGGAAGATGTTGGTGCTAGTTGGTAGTAGATGGCCACTTATAAGCCTACTACCATACCCACTTCTATCTGATGTGGGTTTGGTGGGGTATTACATAAGCCGAGGAAGAGGCTATTGTGAGAACCCCGTTTCGAACCGCTTTCGTCGTTACGTGAAAGGACACTTTTTTATCATCTGTTTAGCTAATTCTACAACAGCATCTCCACTTTAAAATCTCATAGTTTCCTTTCGATTTGACCCTTGTGCTTACATTCTCATAAAAGAGAGGAAATGAAATATGCTTTTTCTTTAGTTTTTGGGTTTTGTCCCTTTTGTTGCTTGTGTAGTTTACCCCTACAAAATCTCAAGCATGTAGTAATTCATTCGCATATTGCCCGCTAAAAATATTGATCAAGTCCCATACTGACTCTGTGTCATAGGCACGGGCACAAAATCTAGTACTTACACGTAACACATGTTAAAACACACACTTTATCATCATCTTCACACACACATCACGAACATACATAAGAGAGCATCCCCTTACCTCTTGAAGTTCAAACCCCCAGATAGAAGTTGATGTTTTTAGGCTCAAAATGACCACCTTGGTGAGTTCTACAAATTCTGTGAAGATGATACTAGCAAAAGGTGAAGTTTCAAACGTTAGAAATCTTCTTCCAAAACCCTCTCTTTTGCTCTCCCTCTCTCAAGTTACGAAAATAGCTGGTGTTAGAGGATGGAAGGAGCTCAAACAAATATTGTCTTTTCCAATCCGCTAGTCTCCTCTCGAATCTTTCAATAGCCGAATTCCACACATCCACATTCTTGAAGGGATCCCTAGAGGAAAACCCAAATATTTCGTAGGAAGACTCCTTGCCTTACACCCAAAGAAATCTGTCAAATTTCTTAAGTTCTCCACAGCCCCAACTTGAATTATTTCGCTCTTTTCAATATTAATCTTCAGCCCCGATGCAGCTTGAAACAAAAGGAGAACAAGCCTGAGATAACCCAGCTGTGATTTATCCGCCTCGTAAAAAACCAGGGAATCGTCTGCGAATAAAAGGTGACTAACTCAAAGCTCAGACTCTGCTTCCCTATCCACCTTGAAGCCTTTAATATAACCCCCGACCACCACCTTATCAATCAAGGAACTCAACGACTCCATCACCATGATGAACATGAACGGAGAAAGAGGATCCCCCTGCCGAAGACCTCTCGAGCTTGGAAAAAATCCCACAGGTTCGCCATTTACCAAGACTAAGAATCTCACAGTCGAGATACAAAAATAAATCCACTTCTTCCATCTGTTCCCGAAATCCATCCGAGAAAGAAAGCAAATACATCAAAAAGTCCCAATTCACATTGTCATAGGCTTTCCCAATATCCAGCTTGCACAAAACTCCCAGAACCCCATATCTAATCCTGGCATCCACCAACTCATTAGCTATTAGCGCTGCAACAACAATTTCTTGATTACTCATAAAGGCATGCTGTGATTCAGAAACTACCTTACCGATAACCTTCTTCAACTGCGCCGAAAGCACCTTCGCTAATAATTTATACGCTCCCCACACTAGACTGATTGATCTGAAATCCTTTAACTCTTCCGCTCCTTTCCGTTTTGGGATCAAAGCAATAAAAGAGGCATTTAAACTTCTTTCAAAACTCCCATCCACGAAAAAAGAATGAAAGACCTCCATGATGTCTTGCTTAATCACCTCCCAGTACCTTTTAAAAAAAGCGAAGAAAAATCCGTCTGGACCTCGGGCTTTATCTTCTTTCAAACTCATAAGGGCTGCTACTATTTCCTCCTCACAAAAAGGCTGCTCAAAAGCTTCACCAACGATACTCGAAAATCACTTCGATCCGCTAGCGCGACTCGGATCTAGGGAAAACAATCAAACAAAAACGGAGTAAGTCATAAAGACTTAGTAAGTTACTAAACATAACTTCCTGTCATGGCATCATGCTCTACAATAATAAATCATGTTATTGGCATAATATAACATTTTATCAATATTCATGTCAAGGCATTCATGCTTAACAACTTTAAATATCATGTTATCAATAAAGTATAACAATTCATTAAATCATCTCAACCATCATAACATATCATATTCACGTAGTACATTATTCACATATAAGTACTCGTGAGTTGAGTCACATAAAAGGGATATGATACCATTACCATTTTTCCGCCATGTCGCTCCTGCAAAAACACGTGCAAACCATGTATCCTCGATACCCAATTCGTGGTATCGACGTCCCCGAGACATTCCCCGCTCGAGTTCCATAGTTATCAAAGTCATGTTTTCATACTACAACTAAGATCAACTACTTCCCCACCATGACCATCGATGGACGGGTGTGTGCAACCCGGCACGGTGATCCATCGCGATCACGAATCCCACAATTCGTGAAGACAATACATCGTCCCGCCACAGACTCTACAAAAAGACTCCAGCTGGACTCAAACTCAAGCACAAGTAATATATACTCATATGCTCAAACAAGTAGGCACATACTCTACAATTGACTAGTCATGCATTTCAATCATAACTAGCATATAAGCACATTAGAGATAATATTAAGACTCTAATAATCTAGTGTCCTTCATACACCTCTAAAATGCTCGGAGGCTTAACCTCCATCAAATCTACCCCAAATTCCGTAGGATTTAAGCATATAGTTCCTTAAAGTCATACTAACCTAATGGTTGACTCCGTTGAGTCTTTTCTACACTTTCAAAAATTAGGGCATAGAAGCCATTGGCCACAATACCCTCCTATGTCCATAACTAACAACAATGGCTATGTTCTCAAGGTCATTAAACTAACATAACCCCAACAAAAACCCCCAATTAGGAATCATAGTATAAAAGTCACATTTCAAACATATACACATTTTAGCAATTTTATCAACATGCTTCCAATACTTGAACATGCAACATGAGATGGATTAATATACTACACTACACATGAATATCATCCTAATCATGGTCTCTAGCAAGTTCATCCAACAAAAATCAACATTTAGGCATATAGAAATCATGGCATGTCTAAAAAGCCCTAATTGCACTCATTGACCTCAAATAACACAAAGTTTGTTTTCCCTAGGGTCAATGAGGCAAAAATCAAATAGAAAGATATGTAGTAACTTACATGCAATCACCACTTCACGCCACAAAACGAAAATCCAATCGGTGGAAAGTGTTCCTCTAAACCTCCTCTTCACTTCTATGGCTTGGTTTGGGCAATGGACCTCTCTAGCAATGGAATCCAAGGAAGGACTCCCAAGAAACCCTAGGGAACTCTCACAAGCTCCCAAAAAAGACTCCCCACGTTTTTTGAAAAGGATGACAGCAAATGAAGACTTAATGGGGGTATTTGGGGTTCACAAGGGTTAGAAAGTGAGTGGGACATGTGTCCAATTGATGTGGGGGCAATCCTTGATTAAGGCTAACAAATCCACTCAAAACTTAATTAGATAGGTTAGGATATGATTAGGGGTGTTTAGGAGGTGTTTAGAATGGGTAAAATGGGGTTGGATCGGTCACATTCGTCAAAAAGACGAAACAGGAAATTGCTGAAATCGGGGCTGAGCACTCGCTCAACCCCTCCCCTGGGCGACCACTCAGTGCTCATTCCAGCCAAGTGTGTTACTGGTTTTTGTGCGCTCGCTCAGCCCAAAACCCTGAGCGACCGCTCACTCCAAAATTCCAAAATGTCTCAAAATTCAACCCAAAGGAGTCCTAACCCAAACCCAAACATCAAGGGTCGATTCCACACACAAAATGAGTCCGAAACTCACCCTAACAACTCCCGAAAGTCTCAAAACGAAGCACGAAACATCTATATTACAATAGACATGGGATTGCACGTGTGCAATTGATGAAGGCTAATGAGGGGTTGGGATTGATTTTGTAACCAAATTCGTACGGCCAAGATTAAATGAATTTTGTAAGTGTGCGAAGGCAGTTAAAATTCCTACTCTACACGTTAATGTTCGGCTTCACGCTAATTCCTCACGTTACTTTTTTCTGCTCACGGTTCCAATTTTTCCGCCAACACCGACTCCTTCTTCCTCCTTTTCATCCCATTCCGTTCAGTATTCCGCTTCCAAATCCTTAGCGTATTTGGAGTGGATCTATAAAACAAAACCCAAAACCTCCGATTTTCTCTCCCTATCAAATTCCGTTCGGCCTCCGATTTTCTTCTATCTCTATTCTTCTGTCAATCACAGCTTCGAAGGAAGGGAAACCCAATGTCTACCGACCTCCGATTTTCTCTCCCTATCAAATTCCGTTCGGCCTCCGATTTTCTTCTGTCAAGCACATCTTCAAAGGAAGGGAAATTATACACACCCAATGTCTACCGGTAAAGAGTTCGAGCTCCATTCTTCTGCTTTCTTTTCTTTCTCTTTTCTTTATGTTCTTTTGCCCGGCCCCCATCAACTTTGGAAGATCAAACTCCCAAATTTTTCCATCTCTCTCTTTCTGAAATTTTTCATCTCGCTCCGTGAGAAGGGAGAGTGTGGAAGAGGCGGAGGAGTGAGTTGGAATCGGCTGTTGGGTTGCGGTAGAGGCGGAGGAAGGTGTTGGTGGTGAGTTGGAATCGGATGTTGGGTTGCGGCTGTTGGGTTCCATGGCCGTTGACCGCGCATGCGTTGAGTGAGTGAGGGAAGATCAGGTCATGGTGTGGCTGGAATTGAGTGGTGGAGAGGAGAAGGATGTAAGGGGAGAAGAAAGTGACAGGATCGAAAAAAATATCTTTGTGCCCGTGGGTTAATCAAATAGCATTAATTCAATTTGGAGAATATCTTTGTGCCAGTACAATTTAATTTGGAGTATAATAATTTGGATTTAATTTGGATTTAACATCAAGTGAAGCCAGTACAATTTTATAGTACAATTTAGATACTTAATTATACATACATACACCCCAGCTATACCCGTGAAGGTTTAAAGTTAATTTTTTTTAAAATCATAAAAGGCATTCTAATAAAATTACGTACCTTTGTCCATTTGTTTCGGGTTGAATTAGTGAGCAGTTTATTACATACTCTTAATCTTTTTTTTTGTCCATTTGTTTACGATATTTTTTTGTCCTTTTTTCTCTACAAAAGCTTTCTACTTTACATAGTAAATCAAAAGTGAAATTTATTATTATTATTATTTTTATTTTTTTATTATTATTTTCTTTGTCCTTTTTTTAAAAACTCAAATAGTGAAATTTTCTAAACGTGGTGCTCTTTTCTTGCTCGCCTTTTTTTAATTCAATTCAAAGTTCCTAGTTTTTATTTGTTGTTAGTATTTCCTTTTCGAGGTCAGGTTCCTCCGTCCTCCCTCCTATAAGGGCAAGGCTGGTTGTCCCCCTCAAGTTTGTAATATTATTTCTATTAATAAAATATAGCAGGGTACCGCCCCTGTTTCCCTAAAAAAAAAATACCAGAGTAACTTTAGATTTTTATTCCACTGTGGATAATCATATTATTTTAATTGGTTACCAAGATATGTTAATTTTAAATTATTTATTATATTGATTTATTTGAATACTAACACCGTCCCATACTGACATCGTCCCATACTGACATCGTCCCATACTGGTGCCGTGCCATAGGCACGGGCACAAAGACTAGTGTAATAACAAAGTAGCAATCGAATCAATGATCAACCAAGTAAACACACGTGATATTATGAATGGTTTACAATACATGTACATGTTAAATTACAACCTAAACGAAATCAAAACATTAAATGACGAAACATAACCAAAGTATGAATTCATGCAACGGAACAACAACGAATGATCTAATAATGTTCCCAAACATATACATGAACAAAGTAAACATATTTATGACGATTATGAATGCATGTAAACAAGCACAAGTCAAGCATGCAATAATCTAGGGTATTACACTATCTACTTTGGTTTCTTGTAAACAAATCACATGGGGATTCCATTTACGAATCGTTGCACTTAACACTCGAGGCTTTGACTCATCATTAATACCCCACACGTTCCATGAAATTATTCTAATATGCTTTATTAAACATTAAGATTTGACTCCTCTCCCCGCCCTCCCTTCCTATCATCGATGTCAAAATTAAAACTACATCGCAAATTCTCCACTTCCCTGTTACTTCTTACCCGAGGCTTTTCGCTTCTAATATTGCTATTCTTTCCCACTGACTTCCGGCATATATCCATTTCTTTCAGCAAGTGCAAAATATGATCCTCAAATCCTTCACACTGTACCCCTAGGGCCTTCCCGAAATTCTTCGCCCTCCTTCTAACCCACAACAAAATGTCTTCCTTTTCTTTCGCAACCCTCAGTGGCTCAAAGCCTTGTAAATCCTCAGGCCTGACCATTGACACTGGCGAACCTGCTAAGGGTTCTTCTAAATCTTTCACGGTCTCCTCTTGAACAGGCAACAAAACCTTTTCATTCTCATCCAAAATCTGAACAGAGTCAGCTTCTTCAAGATTATTCTCCTTACCACTGTTCCCTTGCGATGAACTCAAAGCTATATTTTGTGTCTACTCTCCCTCTTCAAACTATTTATACTGATTTTTGGACCTCCCCCCTTCCCTCTATTGATGGGTTCAAATACTTTGTGATATTTGTTGATCACCATACCCATTACATTTGGCTTTACCTGCTCAGACTCAAATCTGAGGTCGCCACCATTTTTCCCAAGTTTAAAGCCTTGGTGAAAAACTATTTTAAAACAACCATTGTCACTCTTTACTCGGACAATGGAGGCGAGTACATGGGGCTTGCTCGGGATTCTGACTTGGCCGCCTACCTGTCCGCCCATGGGATCTCTCTCACCTAGCCCCCTCACACCCCGGAACACAATGGGTTCTCGAAACGTCATCATCACCACATTGTCGAAACTGGTCTCTCCTTACTCTCTCGTGCTCTCTCGTGCGTCTCTTCCGCCGCCTTTCTGGTCGTTTGCCTTCCAAACCACGGCCTACCTCATAAATCGGCTACCAACACCCACTCTTGCTCATCAGTCTTCCTACCATAAAACTGTTTGGCTCTCCCCTTAACTACTCCAAACTTCGTGCCTTTGGTTATCTCTGCTACCCTTAGCTCTGCCCTTACTCCGCTCACAAATTTGCTGCTCGTTCCACTCCATGTGTCTTCCTTGGTTACTTGCTCACTCAGAGTGCCTATCTCTGTTATGATCCGAACACCACCAAGCTGTACATTTTGCGTCATGTTCGACTTGTCGAGCCTATCTTTCCTATGTTCACCCTGGCCACCAGCCTGCTCGCACAAATACCTACGCTAGTGCCTCTTGGCTACCCCCTCATGAATTGCTCGGCCACTCATACACACATTGCCTCCCGCCCGATTTCTCCTCGCACTAAACGAGAATGTGGTTGATCTCGGCTCACCCGTACTCACTCACCACGCTCGCTACTAATCCTTTGTTGGCTACTCAACCCTCCCGGCTCCATGCCCGACGATAGCACTATACGCCCACTTGCACCATGCGCGCTAACCCGGTTCTGTGCGTTGAACTGGTCACGCGTGCCGTGTCTGCTAACCCTGTTCCTGTGCCCGCTACTTCTGGAACTTCAACCATAGTTACTCAATCTAAGAACAGTATTTACAAACCCATCACCAAACTGAGTCTTTCGGCTCAACTAGCAGCGGATAGTGAACCAACATGTCACTCAGGCTCTGAAAGATGAGAAGTGGCGTCAGGCAGATGCTCGCAATATTGTTGGCTGTAAGTGGATCTACCGCATCAAAAGACATGCTGATGGTACTATTGATCGCTACAAAGCTCGCCTAGTGGCCAAGGGATTTCACCAGCGACCAGGGGTTTGACTATCATAAGACCTTCAGCCCGGTGGTTAAACCAACCACTGTTCATCTTGTTCTCTCATTGGCCGTTTGTCAAGGATGGGATCTTCGACAACTGGATGTGAACAATGCCTTTCTTTAAGGCAATCTGTTCGAGGAGGTATTCATGGCTTAACCACCGGGGTTCACAGACAAGGACAAACCTCAACATGTGTGTCGGCTTCACAAGGCTATGTATGGTCTCAAGCAGGCTCCCTGGGCATGGTATAATGAGCTGCGTCAATTTCTACTTCCCTCCGGCTTCAAAAACTCGGTGTCCGACGCATCACTGTTCATCCTTCATACTGCGGGAACATCATCTATCTCCTTGTATATGTGGATGATATCATCGTCACTGGGAACAACCCCCTGTCGTTTAGGCTTTCATATCTTTGCTTGCTAATCGCTTCTCGCTCAAGGACCTTGGTGATCTTCACTATTTTCTTGGGGTTGAAGTTGTTAAGCACCCAAGTGGTCTTCTGCTCTCCCAGCGTGGGTACATAGCTGATCTCGTTGCTCGCACAGGCATGACCGATGCTCGCCCAGTAGCTACTCCCCTTGCTACCTCGCCTACCTTGACTCTTCACACGCGGGTACTGCTCACAGATTCAACAGAATTTCAAACAATGGTCGGGAGCCTTCAATATCTATCTCTTACTCGGCCAGATGTTGCCTTCGCTGTCAACAAACTCTCTCAGGCCGACCACTGAGCATTGGAATGCGGTCAAGCGAGTTCTTTGGTATCTATGTGGCTCTATTAATGCGGGCATCCTCCTTCATCGTTAGTCTCCTCCTGCCCTCCATGCCTTTACTGATGCGGACTGAAGTGGCAACAAGGATGACTACACATCCACCAGTGCCTACATTGTCTATCTTGAAAATAACCCGATCTCTTGGAGCTCCAAGAAACAGTGCATTGTAGCTCGCTCCTCGACTGAAGCTGTATATCGGGCAGTGGCTGCCATTGCGGCTGACGTCAGGTGGATTGTCTCTGTGACAATGTGGGCGCCACGAGTCTGCTCGAACCCGGTTTTTTATAATCGCATGAAGCATGTGGCCCTGGACATTCATTTCATTTGGCAACAAGTTCAGGATGGGCTTATGCGAGTTTGCCATATCTGCTCGGCCGATGCCTCGACCAAGCCTCTTGCTCCCCAGCGGTTTCATCAATTACTTCACAAGATTGGTCTCTCCTCTCGGGCATATTTGAGAATAATATATTTATTATTATTCTTGTTTATTTGTAATTAATAATTAGTGGTAATTGTCTTGTATAGTTCTTTCCTTATTATGTTACCTTCCTTGTATATGTTTCTTGTACCCTACTCCAGGTGTAACCCTAATTGTAACTCTCTCTATAAATAGGTGATTCAATCAATGGAAATGCTATTCCGTTATTCCTAAACTTTATTAGTTTCCACATATAGCTCCCTCCTGATAAGTCCAAATTTATCAATTCCACTTCATTAATAAAATCATTGAATTCCACCATAGCTTGCGAAAACAATCGCGACCGAGAGTGCTCATGAGGGAAGCGCACACCTTAAAATCTCCTCCAATGCACCAAGGGACTGCCAAATGATCCTTAACCTGTTTAAGATCCTCCCATAAAACCTTTCGATCTGCATCAGGAAATGGACCGTAAACTCCTGAGAAAGCCCACAACTATTATTCACTTCCGACTCAAATAAACAGGAAACCGAATTGCGATTTAAGCCTATACACACACACACACATATATATATATATATATTTTTATAGGTAAGTATGACCCCTTGTTGGTAGGACCTCAACATCTTTGCTTTTATATATTTTTTTGGCTTAATTCCCAATTTGGTCACCCTTCTATTTTGAAAAGTCCGATAAGCTTACTCTACAATTTATTTTCACACTTAAATAACTGTACTTTACAAAAGGTACCACGTTAATCTCCGTCTATTTTTTTGGATGATAGGCTTAAAATATTTTTAAAAACCCAAAACTACCCTCAACCTCACCGGCAAATTGTAACTATCAAATTCTTGAAAACTATACCAATTTTTTCAACTAACTACCAGATTGTAACTACTAGAGTATGACAGCATCATGAATCTCTTAAGCATTAACAAGAGCCAAAAGAGAACAAAGCCAATAAAAAAGACTGCTTTTTGCCAAAACAGTTCTTAAACATGCAAGGATATTGAAGAACAAGTCAACCAAATACAATCCAAATCAGACAAAAAGCATCTTCGCCAAACGAAATGAAATGTGAACCAAAAAAAAAAAAAAAAACTCCTCAGTTTAGATCAAGATGAACAAATGAACACCAGTAGAGAAACAAACGAAACTATACCAGAAAAGTAGGGATAATGCTTGTCCTGAAAAAAACCCTCCTCAAATACTTGAACAATCACCAATTCCTTGCTAGGGTTTTCAATCCATCAAAAACCCATTTCAAGCTGCATGAACTATTTCGAGTTTGTCCACTCTATTTTTCTCTCCTGAGCTCTCTTGTCTCTCTAATTGTGTGTGTGTTTTTGGCTGAAGTTTGTTGGAGAAAGGGAAAGATAAAGAAGAGGGAGGTTGATGGTTTAATTAAAGATGGCCAAAGCAATGATGATTTCCTATCTGCAATTCAATTTTCTGCATTTTATGGATGCCTACCTTGATTGGCGGTGGGTCGCGTTTGGGCCCAGTTGAGGGTGGTTTCGTCTTTGTTGGAGAAGAAATGGGAGCAAGCAGATCTCTGGGTTTAGGAGGACAACCTTTAAGACACAGCAGAGATACGACAGTTTCAGGAGCGGGGTGGGGGGGGGTAGGGTGGTGGGAGGTGGGGCGTTAGGATCAGGCTTATAAATGAAACCCTAGAAATTTCAATTTCTTACTTTGGCATTTAAGTCTTTTAATTTTTGTAAATTAGGCATGTCATTTTAGTTCTTTTAAAGATTTCCGTCCAAGATAACGGACTAAGTGACTTTATTGAATGTTCAGACCAAGTGTAGTGATTAAAGTGTGAAAAAAATTTATAGAGCGAATTTATCGGATGTTTCGAAATAGTAGGGTGACTAAATTGAGAATTAAACATTTTTTTATTGCGGTATTGGTTTTATATTTGATTTATAAAACTTGGTCCATTTTTCCATCTTAACATTTGTTGGCCACGTGGATCTTCATCAGCATCAAGTGAGGGTAAAATTGTCCTCTTACAAAATATTTAACGTTTCTTTGCAAGATAACGCCATGAGGGACCAACATAATGCCAAAACTTGAGGAATTTTTCAATATCAATAACCATTTTATTGTAAAAGGTCAAGTTGAGGGATCAAACTATATATTAATCCTTGTTTGTATTGTGAAGCTGAATGCACCAAGGTGTTCATTGGAAAATTGTTTCTTAGTTATTAATTTGGATGTGGTTTGTTGGAAACATTTCTAAGTTGTTAAAATGGATGTTCTAAAGTATGAGAAATTCTTAGCGTTCTTCAGTTTTGGTGGTTATTGAATTTGTGTAGATACCTTTTCTACTTGTTCAATTGAATATCTCAGCTACCGAGCCCGTAAAGTGTTGACAAATTTAATACAGAGACTTGCAGGTGCATATGAAAAACGATTAGATTGAAATCTTCCCTTAAGATGTAAGCAACAATGAGAATCATATGAGGAAGGAAGTGAATCGTGATATGTGGGTTTCCTTTTCTCCGTTCTCATCTCTCCCCTGGTTATCACAAATTCTATGTTTCCTTGATATCTGAATTAACTACTTTTGTTACATTTTACAGGCCGCACTTGATTCTTGGCATCAACTTGGTCATTTCATTGATCGAAAACACCATTTGGACACTTGTGTGAAGCCTAAGACTGAACTAGTAAAGGTTCTAATAATTACTTATGGATGGTTGCCTCGGGGATGACACCCTGTTTTGCTCTATTTGGCACCTCAGGCACAGGCATTTACATTGATGCTGTTTTCTAAGGTAAACTTTCTTCTTGCGGATGATGTCAAAAGTTAGCAGCACATATATTGGGAAATTAAGATGGGCTAGATGATCTAATGTTTAGCTGAATAAGTTTACCAATATATATATAGATCAAACTTGTTGGGAAGCAAATATATTGTGGGCTGTTTGATTTGTCTTATTGGAATGTGTTTATGAGTTATGACTTACCATAAGTCGTTTTTAAGCGACTTATGTAAAGATAAGTCATAAGTCATAAATCGTTTACAAGCCACCTAAACACATTTAAAGCTATAAGATATAAAGCTGCTGCTGATGACTTGATTTTCAAAAACTGAAAATTCCAAGATTACCCTTTTTAACAAAGGTTTCTAAACTTCTTTTCTTCTCAAACAAAAACAGCCGCAGCAAAGAGCTTTTTGATTCAGCAATTTGGTCGTAGTCCTCCGCTGATCCAGCCTTTTGTTACATATTACAGGCCGCACTTGATTCTTGGCATCAACTTGGTCATTACATTGATAGAAAACACCATTTGGACACTTGTGTGAAGCCTAAGACTGAACTAGTAAAGGTTCTAATAATTGCTTGTGGATGGTTGCCTCGGGGATGACTCCCTGTTTTGCTCTATTTGGCACCTCAGGCACAGGCATTTACATTGATGCTGTTTTCTAAGGTAAACTTTCTTCTTGCGGATGATGTCAAAAGTTAGCAGCACATATATTGGGAAATTAAGATGGGCTAGATGATCTAATGTTTAGCTGAATAAGTTTACCAATATATATATAGATCAAACTTGTTGGGAAGCAAATATATTGTGGGCTGTTTGATTTGTCTTATTGGAATGTGTTTATGAGTTATGACTTACCATAAGTCGTTTTTAAGCGACTTATGTAAAGATAAGTCATAAGTCATAAATCGCTTACAAGCCACCTAAACACATTTAAAGCTATAAGATATAAAGCTGCTGCTGATGACTTGATTTTCAAAAACTGAAAATTCCAAGATTACCCTTTTTAACAAAGGTTTCTAAACTTCTTTTCTTCTCAAACAAAAACAGCCGCAGCAAAGAGCTTTTTGATTCAGCAATTTGGTCGTAGTCCCCTCCGCTGATCCAGCCTTTTGTTACATATTACAGGCCGCACTTGATTCTTGGCATCAACTTGGTCATTACATTGATAGAAAACACCATTTGGACACTTGTGTGAAGCCTAAGACTGAACTAGTAAAGGTTCTAATAATTGCTTGTGGATGGTTGCCTCGGGGATGACTCCCTGTTTTGCTCTATTTGGCACCTCAGGCACAGGCATTTACATTGATGCTGTTTTCTAAGGTAAACTTTCTTCTTGCGGATGATGTCAAAAGTTAGCAGCACATATATTGGGAAATTAAGATGGGCTAGATGATCTAATGTTTAGCTGAATAAGTTTACCAATATATATATAGATCAAACTTGTTGGGAAGCAAATATATTGTGGGCTGTTTGATTTGTCTTATTGGAATGTGTTTATGAGTTATGACTTACCATAAGTCGTTTTTAAGCGACTTATGTAAAGATAAGTCATAAGTCATAAATCGTTTACAAGCCACCTAAACACATTTAAAGCTATAAGATATAAAGCTGCTGCTGATGACTTGATTTTCAAAAACTGAAAATTCCAAGATTACCCTTTTTAACAAAGGTTTCTAAACTTCTTTTCTTCTCAAACAAAAACAGCCGCAGCAAAGAGCTTTTTGATTCAGCAATTTGGTCGTAGTCCCCTCCGCTGATCCAGCCTTTTGTTACATATTACAGGCCGCACTTGATTCTTGGCATCAACTTGGTCATTACATTGATAGAAAACACCATTTGGACACTTGTGTGAAGCCTAAGACTGAACTAGTAAAGGTTCTAATAATTGCTTGTGGATGGTTGCCTCGGGGATGACTCCCTGTTTTGCTCTATTTGGCACCTCAGGCACAGGCATTTACATTGATGCTGTTTTCTAAGGTAAACTTTCTTCTTGCGGATGATGTCAAAAGTTAGCAGCACATATATTGGGAAATTAAGATGGGCTAGATGATCTAATGTTTAGCTGAATAAGTTTACCAATATATATATAGATCAAACTTGTTGGGAAGCAAATATATTGTGGGCTGTTTGATTTGTCTTATTGGAATGTGTTTATGAGTTATGACTTACCATAAGTCGTTTTTAAGCGACTTATGTAAAGATAAGTCATAAGTCATAAATCGTTTACAAGCCACCTAAACACATTTAAAGCTATAAGATATAAAGCTGCTGCTGATGACTTGATTTTCAAAAACTGAAAATTCCAAGATTACCCTTTTTAACAAAGGTTTCTAAACTTCTTTTCTTCTCAAACAAAAACAGCCGCAGCAAAGAGCTTTTTGATTCAGCAATTTGGTCGTAGTCCCTCCGCTGATCCAGCCTTTTGTTACATATTACAGGCCGCACTTGATTCTTGGCATCAACTTGGTCATTACATTGATAGAAAACACCATTTGGACACTTGTGTGAAGCCTAAGACTGAACTAGTAAAGGTTCTAATAATTGCTTGTGGATGGTTGCCTCGGGGATGACTCCCTGTTTTGCTCTATTTGGCACCTCAGGCACAGGCATTTACATTGATGCTGTTTTCTAAGGTAAACTTTCTTCTTGCGGATGATGTCAAAAGTTAGCAGCACATATATTGGGAAATTAAGATGGTCTAGATGATCTAATGTTTAGCTGAATAAGTTTACCAATATATATATAGATCAAACTTGTTGGGAAGCAAATATATTGTGGGCTGTTTGATTTGTCTTATTGGAATGTGTTTATGAGTTATGACTTACCATAAGTCGTTTTTAAGCGACTTATGTAAAGATAAGTCATAAGTCATAAATCGTTTACAAGCCACCTAAACACATTTAAAGCTATAAGATATAAAGCTGCTGCTGATGACTTGATTTTCAAAAACTTAAAATTCCAAGATTACCCTTTTTAACAAAGGTTTCTAAACTTCTTTTCTTCTCAAACAAAAACAGCCGCAGCAAAGAGCTTTTTGATTCAGCAATTTGGTCGTAGTCCCCTCCGCTGATCCAGTCTTCAAGCCTAGCCACATCGAGAGCTTCCCGGCCAACAACCTCATTAAGTTTCTCTCTGGTAGTCTCGTCATCAAAGAGGCAATGGTAATTTCTTATTACTTTCAACGAGTCATCAGTATATTCCATCTTTCTCCATCCTAATTTCATACACTTGAACACACATGAGTGCAATCACTTACTTTTGATTGGGAACCTAATATTAATGTAAGGGCAAGTTCCCCAAATGGTCCCTGAACTTTTACGTTTTTTTAGCAATTGGTCCTTGTACTGAAATTAAAAAAAATCAAATCTTTTCACTATGCCATCAAATGCAATTAATCCTTCCGTCCAATTTTGTCAAATTTGTGCGTTAAATACGTACACGTGTCTCTCACGCGTTTTTGCCCAGAGATAAAATAGTCAATTCCTTTAAATTTGTACATGGATTATTTGTGGGGGCCAAAATTTAGCGTATGGACTATTTGTGGGGGCCAAAATTTAGCACCAATTTTCGGTAGATGCTTTTGGTCGTCCTTCCTTTCCAGTATAATAAATAGGCCTTCATTTCACTTCAGAATAAAGGATCTAATGGAAATTTATTGTGACCATAGAAGGAACGCAGTGTTGCTAACGTCTCGATTTTAACCCTAGCCGAAGGTTTTGGAGTTGTGCCAATTGTTTGGTGAGTGTGCCATTAATTTATCCCTGGTAATTAAGTTTCTTAATTTCTTCATCTAATTGTATTGATTTTTGTTTTTTTCAACATCCATGTGGGTTCTTCCTTTGGTTCGATCCACCAAAGGATAAGAGAAGGCATGGAACTAATTGGAAGGTTTTGTGATTTTTTCCTGTGATAGCTTGGTTGGTTCTTGCTTGGGTGGTTCTCTTTGCGAAATTTGATGAAGAAACCAGTGGGCATGGTTCAACATGCCCTGCAATTAGAGGTCATAGGTTGTATCTATGAAAACAAAAAGCACAAAACCTCAATTTTGTCTTTTGATGAGGTTGTATGTTTTATGTGATTCATATGTTATGAATTGATCAACAATTGTTCTCAACCTTTGTTATTGTAATTCTTTTTCCATGTCCTTTGTTGTTGTAATTGTTGTATGCCCCTCATTCATAGTTAAAGCAATAAATATATGGTCATTAGCAAACTCACCAAATTGCCTAGCTACAATTTGATCAACAAAATGTGAATTAAGAAACTCAAGAATTCATTCAATTTTTGTCACTTAAACCAACGAGTGGTTGTATAACCACAATTTGATCAACAAACTATCATTTAAGAAACTTAACAAAGGGTGATAATGTTTACCAAGCATAGTGGTTGTATAACCACAATTTGATCTACAAACTAGCAATTACATGTTTCACAAAAGGGAGCTAATAGCTCACTTAAACATTCATAAGCATTACATTCAACCATAATTGGTTCACTTTCTGACCATAAATATACATGAACAAAAAAGGATCATAATCACCAATGTTTTTAGTTTTCACACTTAACTGCCCAAATTAGTCATTGGTTCACTTGTAACTTCACTTCTTGGTCAGCTTCCTCTTCTTGGCAGCAACATGAGGAGTTTCTAATGCATCCCTTGTTATGCATTGCTTTCCCTTCATAGTAAATCTTGGAGGAGGAAATTTCTTGGGTTGTGGTTGTGACACTTGGAGTGGCATTACCTTTCTCGTTCCCTTGTGGCCCCGTAGAGTTGGTTGAGAAGTACGTAATGGCCTACCTTGTGCATTTGTTTGTGCTGTGTATGAGTGGTTGGTTCCAACATTAATGTTGCTTGAATCCTACAAGCAAACCAACAACATATCAAATAAGTGTAACATAACGCCATCACTATCAGACCAACATAAAAATAGAGTACCATTAAAAACTTGTGGGGAGGCCTGTTGAGTATTGCCTCTGCCCCTTCCAATACGTCTACCTCTACTATCTTCCACATTGTTACTTGAACCTTGGAAAATACAAATGTTATGCAATACAATAAAAAGAAGACATTATCAAGCTGCCTTGAATAAAGAAATGCTTAAAGTTTGGTGTTTCTTCCTCTTCTTCATTGGTTCACATCCATACCCCTTAGAAAGCTTTAAATTGTGACTAGGTCCACTACAAATATTGCATGTCACGACTTTCCCCTTTCTCCCTACAGCTGTGATTACATCTCTAGGTTGTTTCTTGCCTTCATCTTCACCTTTTCTTTCTAGCCTTCTTTGGCCTCCTAGGTTGTTCCTAATTTTTGGGAGCAACAATTTTGAAAACATTGTGAACATGATCCCACATCTATGTTCCATTGATAGGGTAGATAGTATGCTCATAAATCCTTCTCTGACAATCTAATTTGAAAAAAAATCATGCACCCACATCCCCGCTACCCCATTCCCTTCTCCATTCTTGCCATCATACCATATAGCACAAATTCCATGTTTACATGGAATCCCACTTAACTGCCTCTTCCTGCAACTATATGTTTTCTCACTCAAATCCACTACACATTTCTCACCCTATGGACCTTTGACTTGGTATTTAGTTCCTCCATTCCAAGTGTATATATAATCCATTGCAGCATGTTTTTTGTTTTTGATGGTCTTCTGAATACCAGGTAAATCATGATTTTGACACTTCTTCAGCTCATCCTTTTTCTTTCTAATTCTTGTCATCAAACCGTTCCTAATCATCTCCAACATTGAGATGATAGGTTTGTCTCTACTTGTAACAATGTGTGAATCGAAGCTTTCATAGATGTTGTTCATCAAAACATCACATTTTACAACCTTTGTAAAATGTGATCTAGACTAGTGAACATGACTCAACTTAGAAGCCCACTCAAATGCTTCTGGAGAAAATGTCTGGTCCTTTGCAACATCAAATTCATGAATGTTGTGTGAGAATGCAACTTTGTGCAACATATCTTTCATCCCCTTACCCTTGAACAACTTCTTGCAATTGTTGTACATGTGTAGTAAGCAATATCTATGCTCCAAAAAGGCAAAAATTCATTCAAAGCCAAATCCAATCCCCTAAAAATATAAACAAAATTATACTCGAACAAAAGAATATATGGAATTAATGGTAAAACAAGATAGGTTAAAGACATATTATCATACCTTTTGTTGGTCAGATATGAGCACTGTTAGGCCCTTGTGATATGCTTAGTACATAGGCTAGAAGGGGGTGAATGGCCTATGTTGCCTTCATTAAAAATTTCATCCTTCTTTTGATAAATCAAATATGAACTTGGATAAAATGTTTCTCAGACATAAGTGATTTCCTAATCATTGCCTGTTGGACTAAAGGGCATCACATATGCTATAGCAGATTTGAAGATCTGTCGTAAATCATTGTTATAATATTTGCTAAGATAAAGAGTTAATGCAGCGGAAAGATACAAGCAAATATGTATAAACACATAGCAAATATGTATAATTTTGGTTGTTGGGTTCTGGCTTGTAGTTTTGCCAATGACTTGTGTTCTTTTTGGCCTTTTTGTTACCGATGGTTTGTTGTTTGTATGCATTCTTGCGGCACGTGCTTCGTGGAATCTTGTCGAGAGATAGTTAGTCTCTCGAGCTGTTTTTAGTAGTTTTGAGCTCGATAGCTCGGGGCTCCATCTTATTATTCGCTTCCGTAGGTTTGATTTGTTGTTCGGTTTTACAGTTATGGCTTTACTTTCTAGTTTAGAGCCTTGTTTGACTTATTTGTACGGAATATGCCATTTTACTAAGCATGTGCCTGTCCATCTTTTAGGCTCGTTTCGCGGCACGACCTTGGGATTCCGTGTTGGGGTTCGGGTTGGGTCATTACACATGCTATTGTTGGCATCCATACCAATCGCTGTAAGAATTTTCCCCGAGTGAGGTCCCTTTAAAACATACCCATCTAATCCCAACACACTCCTACATCTAGTGGCAAAGCTTGCCTTCAAAGGCCCAAAATAATAATGTTTCCACTTAAACCTTTTGTCATCTGGTGCATTCAAATTAGCCTCAGCCATAACTTCAATTTTCATGGTTGAGTTGGGATTTATTCTCCTACTTTCTTGACAATAATCCCACAACAACCCATATTTGCCATCCTTTTTTCCATGTAAGCCTGATCCCTTGTGATATCCAAATGGTGTTCCTATCTAGTTGTGACCATTATACCCTCCAAACTCCAATTGGGAGTTGACCTAAACCTTTCAATGTATGTCCTAGCAATCCACTCAAATGTGAGGTACTTACTTATATAGAAGGGACTACATGTGTGCACATTCACCAATGTTTTCACTTCCCAAGTGATTTAGTACTGCATGGGAGAAAACAATATAACCCAACGACATGTTTTAGTCCCCTTACACTTGGCTCTTTTTTTTTTGTCATTTTCTCCAAGAATGCTACCCCAAAAGAATTACAACCTTTAGCACTCTGGTACTGCTCTTCGGTTCACGCCTGCTTGGCTTTGATCAAAGGAGAACAATTAATAAGCCGAAACACAGTAGGGTTCAACTATACTTATGCATGTTATGCATGAATACATCATAAATTTTTTTTTATGATGCTAATACAAGTTATTTCATAGTTAAGACAAGTAACAAGATGTCATGTTATTCACATAGAGCCTAAGCCAATACAAGTAGTATACAAGGGTCGAGAATCATCTCTGACCTACAACTTCCATCCAACACCATTTGATTGTTGATCATGAACCTTCCAAATATGTGGTTATTTACCTGGGATTTTGTCAACACGGACTATGTCCCTACAACCCTAGCACCTAGCGTGGACTACTCACAACACCAACGGTGAAGTGCTTGCCTCCATTATGGTCATAATGGAGGGGTTGGGCAAGAATAGAACTCCACTGCTAACTCTCCCTACATCTTCGCCCCGAGATAATCAGAGGGACGTTCTAAACTCCTTAGATATGATGTTCAAACCTTCTCGTTGTTCACACTCTTGTTGTTATTACACACAAAAACCCCCTTGGTGATAATTTCACACAATAAGTCATGAAGTTATCAAGTTGTTCATAGTTTCTACAAGTTTCTAACAATAGTGGCAATGAGTTATAAAGTAAACTCATTGACACTCCACCACTTTTATACCCCTCAGTTCATATTGTTCATATAACCACATAGTTCAAGTCATGGAGTTCATATAATTGCACAACATAGCTTCATAAGCTCAATTACTTCATGAATTACAAGTTTTTATCAAGTCTACAAAGAGTTTAACACCAAATACAAAACTTACTACACATAGCTACTCAAGTAGACATTTTCCAAGAATTCAAATCATATACATGAAGGTTTCAACATGGAATTCTTCAACATAATCATCAATAGAGCTCAATAACATGTAATTAATACAAACATAAGCAAGTAAATCCCCTTACCTCTTGTAGATTTCAAATACCAATTGAATCTGAATATTTTTAGATCAAAATCTTCCTCTTTTTATTTTTTATTTTTTTTATTTTTTAGGGAAGCATGGCGGTACCTGCGAATTTATTAATATAAGAAAAAATTACAAACTTAAGGGGGACAACCAGCCTGACCCTTTGAACGGGGGGACAAAGGAGCCTTACCTCAGAAAAGGAGATAATACAAAGGAAGAAGTAAAACATGACAAAACAGGAAAGAAACAAAAAAGAACTAAGAAATTCAAACATGAGCAACCCCTTGGCCATCCAAAATAATATTGCCTCTAATAAAAGAGGGAAGGTCAGAGATAGAAGAAAAATATGAATCAGCACCTTGATCAATAGCTAGATTTTCGAGCCCATCTGCAATAGAATTGGCTTCTCGGAAACAATGACGAAAAACAAATTGGCAGTCTCTTTGCATGGAGAGAAGAACACGAACATAGTAAAAGGCCGACCAAGAGGGTTTGTGACCTTTCGTAAGCCAGTTAAAAACAGTCATGGAATCCATTTCAACAATAGAATGCCAGAAACCCTTAGCATGCAACCAACAAACACCTTGAACAAGAGCCTTTAATTCAGCCTCATTGTTTGTAGCAAGACCATAGAAGGAAGAGTAGGCATAGATAACTTCACCTTGAGAGTTACGAATGATGCCACCTCCTCCACTAATGCCTGGGTTCCCACAGCAAGCCCCATCTGAATTGAGTTTGAAAGAATTAATAGGTGGCTTCTTCCAAGAAACTGCTTGGATTTTGACTGAACGTTTAGAAGCATAGGAAAAAAAAATCCCAGATTGGTTTCTCACGACAGTGTAGTTTCCTTGACCCATAATAATAGACAAATCTTGGTTAATAGCTAGAATAATGGAAGGCAAGGCAAACTTAGAAGAACCATGAAAAGCAACATTACGGGATTTCCAAATGTGCCAAAGGATAAGAGAGGGAAGGAAAGTGTGAGAGGCTGAAGATGTGGAGCACCAACTTGCCATGCATCTTTGATGAATAAAATTCCCTTCAATAAGAAGATCATGAGAAATTTGGAAAGTAGACCAAATCTTGACAGCAAGGGAACCATGAAGGAAGAGATGAGAAAAGGTTTCAATGGAAGGAGATAGGCAGCAATGACAGCGTGAAGCCAGTTGAAAACCTTTGCCAAGCAATGCTTCATCAATGGGAAGACGCTTAAGGAACAACCTCCAAAGAAAGATGCCAATCCTCTTGGGAAGGAGCTTATGCCATATAAACCTGGCAGAAAATAAAGTCGAGGAGGCAGGCATAACTACAGAAAGGGCAGAAGAAAGAGAGAAGCGGTCGGAAGAATTTTTGGACCAACACGGCAGATCCTCGCTATCATGAAGCACAATCTTATTATCAATAATATAGTTGGATGCCGTGGGGGGAAGGAGCACTTTAGCCAAGGGGGTCAGATTCACACCGTCGAAAAGCTCTTTTACTTGGTTAAGCGTACAACCCGTAGGGCAAGAGAGATTCTGGTGAGGGAGCCAATTATCATGCCAAATTGAACAGTTGCCACGACCTATGTTCCAGAGAATAAAAGGGTCTGCTATAGGCTGAATCTGCTTAAGGCGCCACCAAATATGAGAACCTCACAATGAAGAAGAAGAAACATGCGAAGATTGACAATAGCGAGCTTTTAGAAAACTGCCCAGATGCTATTGGAAGTTCTAAATCCCCACCACAACTTGATTGAGAAAGCTTGAACTAGAGATGAAAGGGAAGGAATACCAAGACCACCCTCATTCTTTGGCATGCAACATGTTTTCCAAGCAACCCAATGTGCTCTTTGCGTACCATCCTGACCACCCCAAAAAAATTGGCAAAGACACGCTCTAGAGAGTTAATGACTAACTTTGGCGGATCAAGATAAGCTAGAAGATAAGCCGAAGTGGAGTGAAGAACATGACGAATTAAAGTGACTTTTCCGACTGCATTTAAAAAAGAACCCAGCCAAGATTCCATTTTTGATTGTAGCCTTGTAAAGAGAGGATCAAATAAAGCTCTATTCTTTCGGCCATAATAAAGGGGGCATCCCAAATAAGAAATAGGAAGAGACCCTAATTGAATACCCAATGAGGAAGAAATTCTGGCAGCCCTCGAGGAACTGACGGAAGGAGCAACATAAAGTCTGCTTTTAGCTTTGTTAACAAGTTGGCCAGATAAATGTTCATATGTTTGTAGCACTTCCAGATGAAGCCGAGAGGACCTTCAATTGCCATTACAGAAAATGATTATATCATCTGCAAATGAAAAGTGAGAAACAATTGGACAACCGCTCAAAGTGGAGAAGCGGACAGGAATGATAATCATGCAGCTTATTAAGGCTTCTACTAAGAGCTTCAGCAGCCAGAAGAAAAATGCTTGGAGATAAAGGGTCTCCCTGACGAAGACCACAGGAAGTTTGGAAAAATCCAAGAAGGCTCCCATTAACTAGAACTGAAAACCAATTTTCAGAAATAAGCCTCCAGATAAGATCGATAAAGATTTTGTGGAATCCAAATTTACAAAGAACCTGAGTATGAAAAGGCCAAGAAACCCGATCGAAAGCTTTAGCCATGTCTAGCTTTATAACAATGTTTGAGACATTAACTTTTTTCCCAGGAAGTAAATCAATTCTTGAGCAAGAAGAATGTTGTCTTGGATGACTCGATCTTTCGTGAAAGCACTCTGATTTGGGGAGATGATCTGAGGGAGGAAGGTTGCAAGCCGATCAACCAAAATCTTAGAAATAATTTTGTTACAGAAATTACATAGGCTTATGGGTCTCAAATCCTGAAACGACGTCGGAGAATCAACCTTAGGGATAGTAGCAATTAGAGTGCTTGTCCACAAACGAGGAAGAGAGAAGCCTGCAAAAAATTCTTGAATGGCAAGTAGAAGGTCATCCTTTATAATGTCCCAGCAAGTCGCAAAAAAATAACCTGAAAAACTGTCTGGTCCAGGAGAGCTGTCCGAACTGAGCCCAGAAACTGAGGACCAAATTTCTTCAATGGAAGGGGAACAAATTAAACTGTCATTCTAGTCTTCGGTAATTAAAGTTGGGATCATATCTAAATTAGAGGGGATTTGGTGAGTAGCTTCTGTAAGTTGGTCTCGAAAAAATGCAACTGCCCCATTAGCTATATCCTCATCGGTTTCCAACAAACGGCCATCAACGGTATGAATGGAGTAAATGTGGAGACGTCTTTGAGATTGACGAACAGAGGCATGAAAAATTTTAGTGTTGCCGTCTCCTTCCGTAAACCATTTAACGCGAGATTTCTGACGCCATTAAGCTTCCTCAATAGTGATGGCTTTACGCAGAATAGCTCGGGCATGCATGAGGGCTGCACGATTTTCCCCAGAGGGATTCAACTCATAATAAAGTTCCTTTTCCAGGACACTATCTTCAGCAAGTTTAACCGCCGTAAAAATATTACCGAAGATGTCCTTATTCCAGACTTGAAGAGCCTTCTTAGTAGCTCGTAGTTTGAGAGAGAAAGTAGTCATTGGGCGACCACACGAACCGATTGCCAAGCATTGCGAACTACATCTTGAAATGAGGGATGGTTGACCCAAACGTTAAGAAACCGAAACGGCCGAGCTTTAGGAGAGCTGTGCTGAGCAATATTCAGGAGCAAGGGGGAATGATCGGAGCAGGTGCGATTCAGATGCTGAACAATAGAAATAGAGAAATTATCAAGCCAAACATTGTTGCAAAGAAGGCGGTCTATACGCTGGTGGATAGTAGCCCCCTCTTCACGTTTGTTCCACCAAGTAAATTTGGGACCAGAAAAACCAAGGTCCAATAAACTACAAGCCGCATTGCAGGCATGAAAATCCATGGCTCCTTCTCGATCCCATCCACGACCCCGGATTTTTCAGAAGGGTCTAAAATAATGTTGAAATCCCCCACAATCCAGGGGGAATCAGAAAATTGCTCACCAATGTCAATTAACTCAGTCCATAGAGTCTTTCTATCTTGCGTGTCACATTTATCATAGATGCAAGAAAAGATGGCTGGGGCTGCCCAAGTGAAATGTTGGACCCGAAGAGTAACTTGCTGCTCAGAACCTTGAACAAGAGAGCAAGAAAACACAGATTTAGCAAATATCCAAATAGAACTTGCAGGATTAGAATAACAAAACTTAAATTTAATTCTACGGCTAATAAAGGAAATGCGATCCAGATCAATCATGGGTTCAAAAATAGCTATGAAGGAGATGTTATGAAGTTTGATAAGCTGCTTAATACGGGCAATCGTGGGATCATTGCCAATCCCTCTGGCATTCCAATAAAGGGCTTTAATATCCATAAGAGTTATGGGAAGAAGCACCAGACTTTAGCTTGGATCGAAAAACCCGATCTGAAGTTGGAAGAGACTGCTTTTGTTTGTTGACGAATGCACCTAGGTCAAGGTTGAGGGCCTCAATAGAGGAGATATTCTGAAGGCCATCCTCCTTGAGTTCATTAAGGATATCAAAGGAATTAGAGACTGGAAGAGGGTCTGTAGCGTCTTGAATATCTGCATCTGTGGTATCTTGGGGCTCTATTACATTCGAAGAATCCATAGGATTCTCATGAGAGGTCTCGGGTGGGGGTTGTCATTTAGTGGGGGGTTATCCTTGGCAAGAGGATCCAGAGAGAGGGAGGAGGCGGAGCAGAAGTAGTAGGGTTATGAGAAGCAGTTGGAAGAGGGGCGTTAGGGTTTGGCCCATGCAAAGGGATGCTAGGGTTTGGCTCAGCTTCAGTGGGAGGACTTGTAGGAATCTGATCAACATGAACAACTTCAGGGGGAGGCGGGACAGAAGCCTTGGGTTTCCAAGCTATATTACTGGATTTTGGAAGAGGAGCACTTGTAGCATTGGTGGCTAAATCAATCGGGTCAGAATCATTAGAAGTTTCTTTGCATGAGGCATTGTGATGGGTTTTACAGGTTTGGCCATCATGGCCTTGCCGATGACAAAGGGTGCAATATTGTGGGAGCTTTTCGGTGAGAACATATTGCCAGAATCCATCCTTTTCAGCGCCACAATCAACCCAGATTCGTTTAGGTAAAGGCTTTGTGAGATCTACTTCAATACAAACCCTTGCAACGCTTGGTCGAGAAAGATTGACGGTGGGATTATCAAGAAGGAGGGGCTTACCTATGAGGCTAGCAATGGAAAAAAGAGCGTGTTTATGAAACAAGTAGATGGGAAGGCCTGGGAAATCAAACCAAACAGGAACAATTGGACTCTCCACCTCTGGTCGAAAATCAGGCGTCCATTTAAAGACTCGCATAGGATAGGAGCCCAAATACCATTGATCTTTGATAAAGATAGTATAGGCAAAGAATAACTTTATGAGTCCTCTAGGATGCGGTCATTCTGCCATGGCTGATGCAACCACATCACCCCTGTTTCAGCCCCAAACTCCCAAAAGCCTAAGCACAAAGCCAAGATATTACCAACCAAGCCAAAACCCAAACATTACCAAGTCCCAACAGTACATATTATATTAGGGTCTAAACAACCCCCAATTCATCTTCGAATTCAAGACATTTCACATGCACTTCATCCATTTCATCTTCCACATCAGCCCCAAACTCCCAAAAGCCTAAGCACAAAGCCAAGATATTACCAACCAAGCCAAAACCCAAACATTACCAAGTCCCAACAGTACATATTATATTAGGGTCTAAACAACCCCCAATTCATCTTCGAATTCAAGACATTTCACATGCACTTCATCCATTTCATCTTCCACATATTAAAACTTATATTTCACTAACTTTCATCTAGTTAATCACATATCAACAAACACATATCTGGCTATTAACATGTTATTAGTAATGAGATGCATTTCAAAACCCTTGGGTGTTACACCTTCTCCCCCTTAAAAGAATTTAGTCCCTAAATTCTTACCAGTTATTGTCAAAGAGTTGAGGGTACTTGTTTTTCATTTTAGCTTCACTTTCCCATGTTGTTTCTTCAACTGTATGACTCCTCCATAAATCTTTAACCATAGGAATCACCTTAGTTTGCAAGGCTTGTTCTTTATGATATAGAATCTGAACAGATTGATCTCCATATGATAAATCAGGCTGAAGATTAACAGGTTCTATCTCCAACACATGAGAAGGATCTGGTACATACTTACGCAACATAAAAACATGGAAGACATTGTGTACACTAGTAAGTGATGGCGACGATGCTATTCGATAAGCCAACTGCCCCACTCTGTCAAGAATATCGAAAGGACCGACATATTTGGGAGTTAACTTACCCTTTTCCCAAATCTCTTCACACATCTAAAAGGTGAAATCTTTAAGAGGACGTGATCTCCCACTTCAAACTCAAGATCCCTTCATGATTATCAGCATAACTCTTTTGGCGACTCTAAGCAGAAGCCTATCTCGAATTACTTTAACTCGATCAGTTGATTCTTGCACTATCTTAAGACCCCATATCTTAGCTTCTCTAACTTCATCCCAACAAATAGGAGAACGACACTTTCTACCATAAAGTGCCTCATACCGTGCCATTCCTATACTGGATTGATAACTGTTATGTTGAAGATGAAATGGATGAATTGCATGTGAAATGTCTTGAACTCCAAGATGAATTGGGGGTTGTTTAGACCCTAATATGTACTATTGGGACTTTGGTAATGTTTGAGTTTTGTCTTGGTTAGTAATCTTGGCTTTGTACTTACACTCTTGGGAGTTTTGGGCTGAAACAGGGGTAATACGGTCTCATCAGCCTTGGTAGAGCGATTGCATCCTAAAGGACTCTGTACATGAAAGTTTCAGTGGGTGATGCGATCGCATCCTGTTGGGTAGTATGACCGCATCCTAGGGGGCTTTGTACGGGGAAAGTCCCAGTAGTACTTGAAGTGATCACATTGTAAGGGTCAGAGCGACCGCATTGGGTTTAATGCAATTGCATCGACAGGGAAAGTGACCGTATTACTCTTCCTCTTTTGTTGACCAACTTTTGTAGATTTTGACTCTTAAACCTAATCAATTAGGCTTAAGCTGGGATTAGAGTTAATCACTTGGATTAAGGTTTAAGTGAGATTAGTTAGCCATAATCTTGGATTAGTGGCCACCAATGAGGTTGTGACACATTATGGTTTGAGGAGGGTCCCTCCCCACCTCTATCATCAGTTGATATACCCCAAGGCTCACCTCTTCCACCTCCTCACTTCATCATTTTTGTAATCAAGAAGACAGAAGGCAAGAACATAGGGTTTTTGGGAGATTTCCTTGGAATTGAAGGTCTAAAAGTCATCCTTTACCTATACTATCTTTATTAAAGTTGTAGAGCTCATCAAGAGGAAGGTTTTGATCTAAAAATATTCAGATTCAATTGGTGTTTGAAATTTACAAGAGGTAGGGTGATTTACTTGCTTATGTTTGTTCATCAATTCCATTTTATTGAACTCTATTGATGATTATCTTGAAGAATTCCATGTTGAAACCTCCATGTATATGATTTGAATCCTTGAAAAATGTCTACTTGAGTAGCTATGTGTAGCAAGTTGTGTATTTGGTGTTAAGCTCTTTGTAGACTTGATGAAAACTTGTGATTCATGAAGTGATTATGAAGCTATGTTGTGCAATTATATGAAGCTTATGACTTGAACTTTGTGGTTATATGAGCAATATGAATTATGGGGTATTATAGTCGTAGAGTATCAATGAGTTTACTTTATAACCCATTGCCACTCTTGTTGAAACTTTTAGAAACTATGAATAACTTGATAACTTCATGACTTAGTGTATGAACAACTTGTTAGGCTTGTCACCAAGGGGGTGTTTGTGTGTAATAACAACAAGAGTGTGAACAACAAGAAGGTTTGAATAACATGTCTTGGGGGTTTAGAACATCCCTCTGATTATCCAGGGGTGGAGATGCATGGAGAGTTAGAAGCAGAATTCTATTCTTGCCCAACCCCTCTATTATAGCCATAATGGAGGCAAGCACTTCACCGTTGGTGTTATGAGTAGTCCACGTGGGGTGCTAGGGTTGTAGGGACCTAGTCCGTGTTGACAAAACCCCAGGTAAATAACAACATGTTTGGAAGGTTCGTGATAAACAATCAAGTGGTGTTTGATAGAAGTTGTAGGTCGGATGTGATTCTTGACCCTTTGTATACTACTTGTATTGGCTTAGGCCTTATGTGAATAGCATGACATTTTGTTACATGTCTTAACTGTGAAATAACTTGTATTAGCATCATGACACTTCTTTATGATGCATTCATGCATAACATGTATAAGTATAGTTGAACCCTACTGAGTTTCGACTCACCCTTTATTATTTGTTTTCCTTAGATCAAAGTCAGGCAGGCAAGAAGGCATGAGCCGAAGAGCAGTACCAGAGTGCTAGAGGTTGTAATTCTTTTGGGGTAGCATTCTTTGTCTGTAATGGTCTTAGCTGCTTGATCGGTGTCTTATTTTAATTATTTTCCTTGCAAGTGGACAAGACTATTGGAGAATAGTTTTGGAAGCAAGGGTCGAACCCACAGAGAGAAGAGATCACAGATAGTGCAATTTATTGATAGCAAATTATTAATCTAAGGGGGGTTTTTATATTTATTCTATTCTAAAGTACTATTATTATTTAGGAGTTTAACTACTTAGCAGCAATTACAGATAATGAAGATCGTATGGTGGATGGCAGTCTAGGATTAGGGTCTCACTTGTATCTCCTCTATGTTTAATTCAAAATAATTATCATTCAATTTCTTGGGTTCGTTCACAAAAGATAGATATAGTCTGTTGAATTATTGGTTCAGCTTCTATCCCCGCATCATTCATCCATTCTATATCCTAAGCACAAGAACATATGATCTATCTGTCACCTAGGTCATGTATGAATCTGACCCTAACTTATCACTCTCGTGCATCGATAGGTCCAATTTATTGTGATGGTGAGCCAATGTACGACATATGCACATTGGTCATGCAGTTATCCGCACCTCTAAGCCTTTATTATTTGCGATTACATTCATTTGTTCAAAGCGAAATAATATAGGGATTGATAAACACTACAATCAACAAGAATTGAATGGACATAAATATGAATTAAAACATAAATTCGATACAAGTTACCTCCCACCTCCTAGATTAATGGTAGATTAGTTGATCATTGACGATGAACAACACATGGAGATGAATGGAGACATGAATTGATCTTCAATACTTGTAATTACAACAACCAAAATATGTTATACAACCTAAAATCTATTCTAAAGCTATACAGAACTGTTTCAATCCGTTTCTAGATATCCTAGGCTTTGGCTACCGACTCCTATTTATACCGATGAGTTGTATTTCAATCGAATCTCCAATGAAAACGCAACTTTTCGTATTCTGATCACCTTGCGGTCGCAAGGTCTGGAGCACCTTGCGGCCGCAAGGTCCTCTAAAATCCGGGGTCTTGTTCTTCTTGATGTTACTGTCCACCTTGTGGGGGCAAGGTCTGGAACACCTTGCGACCACAAGGTCTCCAGCATGCTTTTCTTCTTTCTTCTTCAACTTTTCATTCTGGACCCTTCTTGGAATTTTGCATATAAAAGCCTTGTGCTTTGCATATTTTCACTAAAAACCCTGAAACTCACAAAACTCACTGAAAACACATATCAGTAGCCAAAAGCCTCGTGAAATAGCATAATTTAAGTCATAGAAGCATATAAAATCGATGTATAAAATATATCGATCAAATACCCCCAAACTTAAACTTTGCTCGTCCACGAGTAAACAATACTTATAAATACAAAAGCATTTAAAAAATAAAAATGAAAATATTTTTCGAGGGTGACACTATTTACACTCCTCTATAAACCCACAAACTCAAGGAGACTCATTCGAGTGACTCGACTATGCAAATAAATACAAAAACTGATAAAAGCAAATAAAAACTAAACTAAACTAAAACAAAAATCTTTTTGGCTTCACCCTCAAGTTATACTAGCATGGCAAAACAAAGCGGTCTCAGTTCGATGCTCACCACATATATGCAGCTTAGTCAGATAAAACCAACTGACCTTTTCTTAAAACTGCTATTACTCTTAATTTCTCCGTGTGTGTGTGATCACCAGTCTTAGAGAATATCTTAACTAAAATAGTTTTAATAAGCTAAGCTCCACATTCATATGAAAATCAAAGTTTAATTGAAAACCATGCATCGTGAATTATGAGATCTACCATCCAAACCCGGTCTATTACAGAAAGAGAGGTCACCAAGGATTTCAAAAACTTATACATCCATCCCATGCACTTATATGTATGACATACAATGCTCTCCTAACCCAATTACTTGTAATAGCTAATATTATGCTAACACGGTGAGCTTTTTGGCGAATAATGTGAACATTAAGTGTTTGATCAATTTTATATGACTCACTTAGCAGAGAAAACACGCAAAAGCATTGGTAAGAAGATCATTAGGTCTTTATTTAGCTTGTAATGTAAGGCCAAGGTGATGGGGGATATGAAGGAAAGGAATGGGAATTCAAAGTGAGAGAGTAAGACTACCCTTTATCCCTCATACTTCCAAGCAAAAGGAAGTTTTCCCTATTTAGGCTAGGACCTGCAAAGACCACAAGTGGGGGGTGTTTTCTGTTTTTACATTACTTTTGAGTTTTCTTCTTCCCCCAAACTTGTTTTGGGCACTACATACTTCTAAAAATATCTCATCATTTTTCTCAGCAATTTTTTATTTTAACATATTTTCTTTTGAAAGCTATGCTTTCTTTTGAATCTTCTTGCACTCTTCTTCTTCCGTTTCATTTTTCGTCGATGCATATATATATATATATATTTTCGACGACGGAAAGAAGAAGTCTTCAGAAAAATTGCCTAACTGAAAAAAATGGTCATCTATAATCAATTTCCCACCCACATCCTACTCTCTCAAAGGGTAGGCTAAAAGTGTATAGGCTTTTAGGGTTAAGTTAATGTGGGTAATAGAAACGATGTCGAATGGGGGTTTAATAGTGTGCTTAGCACACTCCATTCTTTTTAATTAGGCTCAACGGGGACACTAGGGATATTTTTAGTAAAGGTCAGGGAATATTTAGGCTCAAACGATCCAAAGATGGACCAAGTCATTTCTTAATACTAAATGCTCATGTAGTTTTTAAAGCAAGTAAGACACACAAAATATCATATCAACTATGGGAATTGTGAGGTCGAATGTTTAGCATCACTAGATTTCACATAAGCATTCGCTAAGACAGATGGTAGGGACAATTGAGACTAACATGCAGACACGGTTCGAAAGTGTGCTTGAGATATATAAATGAGAAAAATCCAAGGGATCTAACTATCATGCAATTGACCCTAAGTCACAATTTAATGCAACAATCATGTTTGGATGGCGATGCATCATATTCTTGTGCATATCTTGTTGTAATGAAGTAGGTGCTATAAACTTTATAAAACTATTCTAATTAATCTATAATTATGACTGGTGTGGGTGCATGAGGAATCTGGAGAAAAGTAAAAGTTTCGCAAAATCAAGTAAATTCCAGAAGGATCTACGGACTAGCTATGCGGTTCATTGCATTAACTCCTCATCGACTAGTACTACCACACCTAAACTCGAGGATGAAATTTTTAATAAAATATTTTTATTTATTTTTTAATTAAGAAAATTTGAGATGTTGATGACACAATTGATGATGGGTCCCCGCAAGAGGAATCCAGGAGCATCCAAAATAAGTGTATTCTGGTCAAGGCAACACCTCCAAAAATAAAAAAATTAAAAGCAAGAAAGGCGGGTGAGGAGGAAACACGATAGAGGAAAAAGAAAATTTTCCTCACCCTAAAAACATAGCCCAACTCCATTCCTCCTTAGGCTAGGACCCGCTAAGACTCTGGGCTTAGAATCCCCCCAAACTTAATTTCTATTTTGTCCCCAAAATTATGGAACATATGAGAGGATTGATGGGGAAGGACAAATATCAAAAGGACATGGCAGGCCCACCTAACGAAGGAGGATGAAACTTGGGCCTCGACTCAAGGTGAGTCGGGTAGAGATAACGAACGAGGACGAAACTCGGGGATCGTACCAGGAGGCATCCCATAGAGGTTGGAGACATTTTGTCCCAAGGTGTTAAACCACCCAAATAGCCGCTCTTGGTTGGCACGCATTTGTGCCAATTGCTGAGTTGCCATTTGGGCCTCAAGGGCAACCTCTTCTAGCCTATTGGAGATCCCCACTAGTGGGTCCTCCTCCTCCTCTCGGGTTCCTCCATGTGAGGAACCCGCACTGATTGCTCTTGGTGCTCAAACAAAATGGCCCTAGTAATGGCCGGTCGGCCCTTAAGCCTCTCCGCATGTCGAGGCCATCTCACTCCTCTCTACACAATCCGGTAATCAAATGCGGGAGCGAACCCCGTATTTGTAGCACCTCTAATAAGGGTCTTAATTTGGCCGTTGATCGGGCGGCCAACATCAACTGAACCCACCGGTCATAATGGTGTAGATCGGACAACCTTAGACCAAGTCACCGTGTGTTGGTGGCTGGAAGGCATGAGAGCAGGCGCAGAGATAAATTTGAACACGGGCTTGGCTTGGCCGTGTTCAAGAAGAAGACTCCTCCATGGTGCGTGGACCGTAGGGTGGATTACGGTTTTGGGGGTCCACACTAGGAGAGAGCGATGGTCGCATTGACCACCTCGGCGAGGGGATAGGGGGTGAAGGTGTGTGCTAAAATCGTCGGCACCATCCGCGAAGTTGGAGGTGCCGTAATACATGTTAATACTTTGGGACGAAAAGTCAACACTAATGTCCCTAACATTAACAGTCTCTAAAACTCCCCATCTACACCAATGCGGCCATTGGCATAGAACTCGTGGACAATAGACACGATTGCCTTGTCAGGAGAATCAGTCAACAACCCCCACCTATGGGCCCCAAAGTTATTTTGCAGGCCAAATTCTTCAGCCATGAATCCCCTTTCGGGTATTAATGACTTGGAGAGCTTGGCCGCGTATTTTCGAGGCCTCAAAGGAAATGAAACGGCGGTGGTCATAATGTTGTTCCTCCTCTGAGCAGGCGGGAGGAAGAAGCACCGTATTTCTACGCTGTGGGACATTTTTGTTTGAGTAATTTAAAAGTTAAATATCTTGACAATTAAAATATAATTTTTAAAATTTTAAAATTGAACAATTAAAAATTATTTCCTAAAGCATGCAAAATATACGTAAAATTATCTAACACCCTAACATGGAAAAATTGGACGTCAAAATTAAAAAAGAAGAGTTAGAGTTACGTGTTTTGCGGCCTTTAAAGTAGCCGGCAACAATGGAGTCTTCACCTTGCTTCACTTCTTCAAATGAGGTGTAATGGAAGGTGTGGGATGATGGTAGGTTGAAGAATTATCGAAGGAGGGTGAAGGAATCTGGAAATGATGACCGGAATGTGGAAGGATCTTGAAGATATGTCGGATTTTTGGAGAGGGAGACGGCTGGCGCTTCGGAAGGAGGAGTGAAGGCGGAGTGAGCTTGAAGAAACCCGGCATCCCTTATATAAAGACACCTTGCGGTCGCAAGGTGGCTTTGTCCGCAAGGTCGGTAGCCGGCGTTTTACATTCCTCAAGCGATTCCCACGTCGCGATGCAGTTCACGATGTCGCATTTGCGAGGACCTTGCGGTCCAGCCTGCATCCGCAAGGTAGGCGATTGGCTCCTTTTTGTTTGTTTTTCATCCTTTTCGCCAGATTAGCGATTAAGTCCCTCCGTTATATTCCGTTATGTTTCGTTACCTTCTGCATTATAAAACTCTACAAAAACTCTAACTAAAATTATTAGCGACATATAAATACAACATTAAGATGCTTTTCTCCCCAAACTTGAATTTTGGCATATTTAATTTCAAAATTAAATGTCCAAAATACATTTAACGGAGAATAGCATATTTAAATTAACTACAAAAGCAATAAAATTCATAATAGTGGGTTGCCTCCCACTTAGCGCCTTTGTTTAACGTGTTTGGCTCGACCCAATGCAAACCTAATCATTGGGTGGTGCGTTGCATAAGCAATTAATTCAATTGTTCGTTCAAGCGACATCGGTTCAAGGTATGGCTTGAGTCGGTGTCCATTAACTTTAAACACTTCATTATTTCTTGGATTTCTTATATCAATCGCTCCATGGGGATAAATTCGTACAATTATAAAGGACCGGACCACTTAGATTTTAACTTTCCAGGGAATAACCTAAGTCTAGAATTAAAAAGTAAAACTTTCAATCTGTCGAAACATCTTATTGGCTAACCCCATATCATGATACTTCTTGGTCTTCTCTTTATACGTTTTGGCATTCTCATACGAATTTAGCTTTGTGTTCTTCTAATTCATTCAATTGAAACAATCTTTCCTCTCTAGCCAAGGTTAAATCTAAATTTAAGTCTTTAATGACCCAATAAGCTTTATGTTCAATTTCAAGCGGTAGATGATATGCTTTGCCATATACCATTCGGTATGGGCTCATTCCTATTGGGGTTTTAAAAGCAATTCGGTATGCCCATAAAGCATCCTTAAGTTTAGATTCTCAATCTTTACGATTAGGCCTAACAGTCTTCTCTAATCTTTGCTTTAATTTGTCTATTACTAACCTCTACTTGGCCGGATGTCGAGGGTGATATGGTGTAGCTAACTTGTGAGTTACACCATGTTTCTTAAGGACATTATTCAATAACTTATTGGTAAAGTGAGTTCCTTGGTCACTTATTATGGCCTTAGGTACTCCATATCTAGCAAACAGATCTTCAACAAATTTAACCACATTTTTACCATCATTTGTTTTAGTAGCTATGGCTTCAATCCACTTAGACACGTAATCAACAGCTACCAAAATATATTCACAATTATTTGACACTGGAAAAGGACCCATGAAATCAATGCCCCAAACATCAAAGATTTCAACAACCATATTAATATGCAAGGGCATTTCGTTTCTTTTTCCTATTCCACCAGTTATTTGACATTTATCACAAGTTCTATAAAATAATTCACAGTCTCTAAAAAACAGAGGCCAATATAAACCAGTTGTAAAATTTTTCTAGCGGCTTTTATTCCCACTAAAATGACCGCCACGAGAATATTCATGGCAAAATTCCATAATACTTTGTTGGTCTTTTTACGGAATACATCACCTAATTAAAGAGTCGAACATATTTTATATAGATGAGGCTCTTCCCAAAAATAATTTTTCGCTTCACCAAAAATTTCTTTTTTTCATAATGATCAAAATCAGGATTTATGATATCGAGACACATAATAATTGACAAAATCAGCATACCAAAGGTGCGGATCTTTAATAGCTAACGAGTTGTTCATCAGGAAAATCTTCATTTATAGGAATTGGATCGTCAAGAAATCGACGTTCAAGTAAGGGTGAAAATTCTAATCTAGACAAATGGTGGCTCGACATTTTCGAGTTCCCTTTTGTCCTTGATTGTGATGTCAAATTCTTGAAATAATAGCATCCACCTAATTAGTCTAGGCTTAGCATCTTTCTTACTTAATAAATACTTTAATGCAGAATGATCAGAAAATATTATCACTTTTGATCCTAACAAATATGGTCTAAATTTTTCTAAAGCATACACAAGCGCCAAAAATTCTTTTTCTGTTGTTGTATAATTTAGTTGTGCATCATTTAGTGTTCTATTAGCATAATGTATCACATGAGGCTTTCTATCTACCCTTTGTCCTAACACGGCTCCAATTGCAAAATCTGATGCATCGCACATGATTTCGAAAGGAAGAGACCAATCGGCCGGATAAAATAAGAGTTAATCTTTCTTTAATAAGTTAAATGCATCTAAGCATTCTTGATCAAAAACAAACTCTCAGATCTTTTGCTAACAAGTTACATAGAGGCTGATTTTGGAAAAATCTTTTATGAATCTTCTATAGAAACCGGCATGTCCTAGAAAACTTCTAACACCTTTAACGTAGTTGGAGGGGTAGTTGTGAAATAACTTCTATTTCCGCTTTATCAACTTCAATACCTTTATTTGACACAACATGCCCTAAGACAATTCCATGTTTGACCATGAAATGACTTTTCTCCCAACTTAGAGTTAAATTTGTTTCACAAGCATCTTTCAAAACCGATGTAAGATTTTCTAGGCAATGATCGAAAGAGTTTCCAAAAGCGAAAAATCATCCATGAAAACTTCAACACATCTTTCAACTAAATCTGAAAATATAGATATCATGCATCTTTGAAAGGTGGTCGGTGCATTACATAGCCCAAATGGCATTCTCCTAAAAGCAAAAGTACCAAAAGGACATGTAAAGGTTGTTTTCTCTTGGTCTTCGGTGCTACAGAATTTGGTTGTAACTGAAAAACCATCAAGAAAGCAATAGTACTCGTGACCGGCTAGTGTTTCAAGGATTTGGTCAATAAATGGCAAAGGAAAGTGGTCTTTCCTAGTTGTCGCATTTAGTTTTCTCAAATCAATGCACATTCTATAACCAGCTATTGTTCTTGTAGGGACTAATTCATCTTTATCATTTTTAACAACCTGTAATTCCTCGACTTTTAGGAACTACTTGAACTGACTAACCCATTTACTATCGATATTGGGTAAATTATACCCGCATCTAGAAGCTTAAGAACTTCTTTTCTTACGGCTTCTTCCATGTGTGGGTTAAGTCTTCTTTGTCTTTCTCTTGAAGGTTTACTACCTTCTTCTAAGTGTATTTTATGCATGCACATAGACGGACTAATACCTTTTAAATCAGCTAGGGACCATCCTATAGCTTCTCTATGTGTCCATAAAACTTTCAATAAACTTTCTTCTTGCTCTTCGCTTAAATCAACTGCTATTATAACAGTAAAGTTTTACCTTCCCCAAAAATGCATATTTTAGGTGAGGTGGTAATGACTTTAATTCTTCTACTGGAGGAGATTTAACAGATGGCATAAATTCGGAATTTTCTACTTTAATTGTTTCTTCTACTTTTACCTCCTCAGTATTTCCTTCTTTAACGTCTTCATTATTTTCTACTTTAACATCCTTTATCTCAATTTCTTCAAAAAGAGATTTTAAAATTTCTACTTCATCTTCCTTAATTTCATTAGTTTCATCTTCTACTTTTTCTACTTTATCAAAATTAATTTCTCGATTCTCGATTCTTTCTATATTATCTTTATCTTTATTTTTAAGAGCTTCTAATTTTTCTCTTTCTTGTCTTTCTTCCTCTTCTATTTCCCTTTCTATCTCTTCAATGTCAATTTTTATCTGAGGGATAGGACTATCATCATAAACTACTAATACATCTTTCTTATAATCATCATCTTCATTATCTTCCTCAAAAGTTTCATTGATACTTTTTTCGATTTCGTCTATGGAGAAACATTGTGACGCATTCGACCCGACCCCAATGCGAGATCCCGAGTCGCCCAAATAATCAATAACACAAGCATGCATAAGTAGGATTATAAAATTCATGTGGCGCAACATCGCATACGAATAACAACTCGGCTACACTTGGCCTAAAAGCAACCTAAAATTAAACAAGTCATCGGCGACGTTACAGCCGAACCCAACAACTACTCCTACAATTATTAACACATGCTTATAATAACCTCAACGGCCACAACATGCCGGAGACAACAACAACAATAATTAAACGAGCTTTAGCGGAAGAAAACCGTAGTGAACCATACACATATAAACAAAGCTCGACTTACAAGTCGGCATACCAAAAGATTACAAGTATTATATAGTTAAGTCACAACAACATCAAAAACCCCAAGCCAAGTCTACATGACTTGCTTCCCAACGCCCTTTCCAAAATAAAAGTCTAACAACAAATGTCCAAAAGAGCAACCGCTAACACAACAACCAAACGAGTACAAGCGAGTCTATCCCGACCGTCTCCTCGGCTCGGATCTAAGGAAAGACAAAGCAAACAAATAGGGTAAGTCGAAAGACTTAGTAAGTTACTACAATGCATGTTCATGTTATATAGCATGACATTTATCACAATTATAGCATATTATCATCATTTACACTTAGCACATTATCATCATATGGCACTTGGCATATCGTTCACATAAGTGCGTAAAGTAAATCATACAAGTAGGATATGATAGTCACGCCGCTTCAGAGCTCCCTGCAAACATTCTCGTTACTAGTTCGTGCCATCGATGTTATGTAAATTCATCGACTCATACCGAGAACCTACTCGATCTCAATAGCAAGCCAATGCGGCACTTAACCGATACGGCAAAGGGGCTACTTCCCCACCGCGGCCACAATGGAGGGTGTGTGAAGTCCCGTGCGGCGATCCATAGCAAGCACGAATCCCATAATTCGTGAAGGCGATGCATCGTCCCACCTTGACTCAATAAACAAACCAAATTATGCCACTGGACTCAATGCATGTGATGCACAAGTAGATATTTACTTGACTAAACCAATAAAAGACCGAATTCGACAAGAGCGAACTCGACCAACCAAGTAGGGTATTAATCTCTATTATAAAGTCATATCAAGGCAAATAAATTGCACAAACCAACCTTTCATAAAACTTGCATAAACCATCAAACAAATCTCATACTTGAGTAAATCAAATCAAACGGTGTTCAAACTTCGTAGGGATTGAAATTAGGGTTCAACACATTCAAATATTCCCTAGAGTCGACTCCGTTGAGTCTTTGCTCTAAATTCCCAAATTTGGAGAAATTGAAGCTATATGCTTCATAACCCAACCTAGGTCATTTCTAGGTTCAACAAGGTTGTAAACTCACCAAGGCAATGCAAAGTGATTCATGTTCATCAAAGAGTTCATTTCACAAGATAGAACACATACAACATAACAACATATAATGTAGGCTCCATTTAGCATTCTCATATGAACAAACTTCCAACAACAAATAATGTACATGTCTCTAACATGTTTAAAACTTTAAATAGGCAAGATGAAAGAATAATATAGGCTTTCATAAGCAAGAATTCAACCTATACATGCTCCTAACAAGATCAAAATCTCAACATACAAAAAGATAGCATAGAAGGCATACATGTGTCCTCATTGACCTCAACCACCATAGGCTTTGCTTCCTTAGGGTCAATGAGAACTTAAAAGAAGAAGATGAAGAAAGTAACTTACAAGTTATACACCAAAGAAAGCAAATGAAGAAACCAATCGGATGGAAATGCTCCTCTTCTTGAGCTCTACAACTTTAATGAAGGACCCTTGGGCAAATGATGAATGGATGATGAAGGATGAAGATGAAGACCTCAAGAACCCATGGAAGAACTAGAGAGGATGAAATTGTTTTTGGAAGAGGGAGGGTGAGAATGAGGGTCAAAAATCAAATGTGGTTGATATAGGTCTAGATTTTGAGTGGGACAAGTGTCAACAACTTGTGGTCCCTTTTCTAATCTGATTTGTGGCTTAATTGGTCACTAATGAACTCTTAACTCATCATTAAAAACTAGTTAGGGATGTTAGGACTTAAGTAGGAAGGGTTAGGGAGGTTTAGGATAGGTTTAGATATGGGTTTGAAGTGTACAATTCGCCCACTGTAACAGAGAAAATCATCCCCTAACAGAAAATGTGAGGCGGGCGCCACCCAGTCATGCGGCCGCCAACATCCGGGCCTCCCCCAAGTTCACCAATCAGAATTACTCTCAAGATTTGAGGCGGGCGCCACCGCCTCCCGCGGCCGCCTGCCGTAACTCCTAAAACTTGATTCAAACTTGATCTAAATGGTCCCAAACTTTTGGGCAACCATTCTAAGGTCTAACCCTACTCAAAACAAGTCGGAAACGACCCCAACAACCCCGAACAAGCTAGGACAAGGCGCAACCACGCGATTTAATGAACAACGGATTAAACTCAAATCAAACATCAATCAAACTAGATATCTTGGGCATGAAAAAGTTTGTTTCAACATGATTAAGACTTGAATATAAAGCCAAGAACTCAACGAACACTGCACGCCGAAATAGAAGCAAATACGAGCAACGAGAGGAATCGCTAAGGCCAAATTCAACGCGATCAAACCGGCGATTCAACAAACAAGTTTATATGATTCTAAACATGTTATGGATTTCATGATTCTATGAATGATTCTAAGACATTTATATATCAAGTAAACATGCTCACAATCAACCAAGAAAGTATAAGGCTATAGAATGCAAGTTAAACTCTTCCCAGAATCTTCTCAATAAAATGAGATATTTCTCACAAGATCTCCGCTTCCTGCCTCCCACGTAGCTTCTTCGATGTCAGGATTCCTCTCCAAAGAACTTTTGACTAAGGGAATTCTTTTGGTTCGTAGCACTTGCTCCTTGCACCTCAATATTCTACTGCTTTTCAACGTATGACATATCCGGCTCAAACCCAGATCTCTTCTTATACTGAGTACATGTGACTCGTCTTTCAAATACTTCCGCAACATGGAACATGGGAATACATTATGAGTCTCCGAAGTGAAGGTGGCAACCAATACGATACGCCAAAGACCCAACTCTTCCAAACCTCCATCGGACCAATGTATTCGGTGTAAGCTTCCTTTCTTGCCGAACCTCTAGTACCTCTCCCTCGGTGTTACCTTCAACACGTAATCACCCACTCTCGAACTCAAGATCCCGTCTTCGATTGTCCGCATAACTCCTTTTGTCGACTTTGAGCGGTGCGCAAACGATCTCTAATCAACTTCACGCCTCAACCGATCGTTGCACTAATTCGAACCCCAAAGTTTCCTCTCCAACTTCATCCCAACAAATTGGCGATCTACACTTACGCCCATACAAAGCTTCATACGGCGCCATCTTGATACTCGACCGACACAAGTTATTATACGCAAACCTGGGCTAAAGGTAAGTGAGAATCCCAGCCTCCCTTGAAATCCACTCAAGCACAAGCTCGAAGTCGCATATCCTCCAAAATCAATCAATCGCTGGACCGACCATCCGCTTGTGGATGAAAAGTCAGTATCAAGTCTAATCTCGTCCCCAAAGCCTCCCGCAATGACTTCCAAAATCTTGACGTGAACCTCGATCTCTATCTGACACAATACTAACCGGCACGCCATGAAGTCTCACGATCTCCTGGATGTACAAAGTCGCTAACCGAGTCAACGAATAAGTGATAGCTATCGGAATGAAGTGTGTGCACTTAGTCAACCCGTCGACTATAACCCAAACCGCATTAAACCCTCTCGCGCGGCGCGTAATCCCGGCTCACAAAATCCATAGTAATGAACTCCCATTTCCACTCAGAATCTCCAATGGTTGTAGAAATCCCGCAGTCTCTCGATGTTCTCGCCTTTAACCGGCCGACAAGTCAAACATTTCGACACATACTCCGCATTTCTCTCTCTTCATACCCTTCCACCAAAACTGCTTTTTCAAATCTAAGTACATCTTCGTGTTCCCCTGGTGAATGGTATACTTCGCCTTATGAGCCTCATCAAGAACCAACCTCTTCAATTCGTGATACAAGGAACACAAATCCTACCTCGAAATGTCAAAGTACCATCACTATTAATCACGAAATCAGCGATACATTCTCAACCAACCCATCAATAATTTTCTTCAACTCCTGATCATTCCTCTTTTTCTCTCTAATTTTCCCAAACAAGATCGGCGTAGCACGAACATTTGCAAAAAATCACACCTCTATCATGAACACTAGGACTCCAATCTCGCAAGTCCTCCAACATCTTCCACTCCTTAACCATCATACACCGACATATGAACTTTCCTACTCAAGGCATCCGCTACCACATTTGCCTTCCCTGATGATACAAGATAGTACAATCGTGGTCCTTTAACTTTTCCATCCACCTTCGTTGTCTCATGTTCAATTCTTTTGAGAAAACAAGTATTTCAAACTCTTATGGTCGGTGAAGATCTCAAACTTAGACCCATACAAGTAGTGTTTCCATTTATGCAACGCGAAAATAATCGCAGCCTAACTCCATATCGTGTCGGGTAATTGCTCATGAATAGACAATTTCCTCGATGCATAGGCTATCACCTCTTCCATTTCTCGCATCAAACACAACCCAAACCTTCCTTAGAAGCATCACTATAGATCACAAAATTGTCTCCTCCACTAGGCAAAGCCAAAATAGGTGCCGATGTCAACCGATTCTTAAGCTCTTGGAAACTAGATTCACATTTCTCGCTCCAAACAAACGGCACATTCTTCTCGTGTCAACCTCGCCATAGGAGTCACAATCTAGAAAAACCCTCAATAAACCTCCGTAATAACCCGCCAACCCCAAGAAACTCCGAACCCCTAATCGAACTAGGTCTCTTCCAATTCATCACCGCTCAATCTTAGACGGATCAACGGCTATCCCGGCGCTAGAAACGATATGCCCTAAGAAAGATACTTCCTCGAGCCAAAAGGCACATTTGCTAAACTTGGCATAAAGTCGCTTCTCCCGAAGAATAGACAACACAATCCTCAAATGTTTCTCATGCTCCTCCCGAGATTTCGAATACACTAAAATATCATCAATGAAGACTACAACAAAGCAATCAAGATAACCTCGTGAAAGACACGGTTCATCAAAGTCCATAAACACGCCTCCGGCGCATTCGTCAACCCAAACGGCATCACCACAAATTCAAAATGCCCATACCTAGTGCGAAAAGCCGTTTCGAACGTCTTCCCTCTAACCTTCAATTGGTAGTAACCCCATCTCAAATCAAGCTTAGAGTAGACAATAGACCCTTGCAATTGGTCAAAAAGATCATCGATGTGGGGTAGAGGATACTTATTCTTACCAATAACCTTATTCAATTCTCGTAATCTATACATAACCGCAAACTCCCATCTTTCTTCCTCACAAACAAGACCGTGCGCCTAAGCGGCGACACACTTGGTTTAACAAAACCAATCTCTGAAGTTCTTGCAACCGGGTTTTCAACTCCCTAAGCTCGCTGGTGCCATCCTATACGGTGCCTTAGAAATCGGTGAAGTCCCCTAATAAGCTCAATACGTAATTCTAGTTCTCTATCGGGTGGCATAGCATGATCGGTAGAAAACACATCGGAAATTCACACACTACCTGAACCTCTTCTAAGTTAGGCGAAGACTTCCTCTTATCAACTACGCATGCAAGATAACCCGTACACCCTTGAGACAAGAATTTTCTAGCCCTTAATGCGAAATAAAATGCACGCCACCTCGGCATGATCACCCACAAAAGTAAACTCAGCACACCCCTAAGATATAAAAGGTAACCCTCTTTCTATGGTACCAACTATAGCATGATAAGCACATAACCAACCATCCATGCCAAGAATCACATCAAAATCACGTATGGGAAGAACTACCAAGTCCGCATGCAAAGTGTGGTCACCCACCAAAACATCACAAGATTTAAACACTTCAGACGCGAGCATATATTCCCCGAAGGGTAGAAACTTCAAGCAAATATGGCAAAGGTTGAGGCAATACGCAAAGATTCTCAATAAAATGCGAAGCAACATAAGAATGCGAAGACCCCGGATCTATGAGAACTCGAGCCTTATGATCGAATATAGAAAGAGTACCTCCTATCACTACCTCGAACCTCGCTACCGATCAAGCGCAAACACACGGCCCTTGAACCTTTAGGGTTTACCGTCCCCATCTCTCTTAGCCCTGCATCGCCTCCCGCCACCCGACCGACTAGCCTTAATATTTGGGACAATCCTTCCTCACATGTGAGTTCCCATCTCCACAAAGAAACACTTCCCATTCTTTCCCCAACATCTATCACCTGTGCCTGCACCTCCGCGTAACGAACAAATCATAGTCTCACTACGCGACCCTTGCCGCCCTCTTAGATGAAGAAGTATTATTACCTTGTTTCCCGATCGTGGCCTACCCCGGCCTCCACTTCTCCGATCACTTCTCCCTTGATAACCCCTTCTATTACCCGAACTGCTTCCCTGACGACATCGGTCCTCGAGTAGTCGCAGGCACTACTAGCATTATTCTTGACTCCTGTTCATCAATGTCTTGCTCAATCTCATAAGCTCTATCAACCTGCAAGTCCGATAATCGGTGAGCTTAAGCGCTAGAATCGCTTCTAAACTCGCCTAACCCCTTCACAAACTTGTGTGTTCTCCGTGCCTCCGTGGAATCGATACGCACAATATCGGCTCAATTTCGGAACTTTGCGTAATACTCGCCACGGTCATGCTACCTTGCTCAAGATCATAGAACTCTTTCTCTCTTTGGTTGCGCACTACATCCGCACATACTCATTCTTAAACTCTCTTTGGAAATTGGCCCAAGTAATGGGAACTTGTCAGATCTCCCAACTCTCTTTCAACACGGTCCACCAATGCTCTCGGCGGCTCCCTTTAAACTTAAAGGTTGCTAACATCACTCTTTCTTCGTCGAACACCCCAACATAGACAACACTTTGATCATTTCCTCCATCCATAATTCGCCTTCTTTCGGTTTTGGTTCTCCAAGAAACGAACTAGGCTTTAGCTTAAGAAACCTCTCTAAGAGAGTAGTGTCCCTTGGTCTCGTGGTGGAGGTGGTGGCGGTCGCTCCTCCCGCTCGACCTCCCCGCCCCCTTAAAAGCTAACAATCTGCGATGTAGTTCAGCCATATCCGAACTACCGGATCCTCCGCGGCGGTACTCTACTTCGTGTTCAACCGAACTCTCCCGGTCTACCTCTCCCGGATTAACCATCGGACTCCTACAAGAATTCACTCGACGTTAAAATCAACACACAAATAACCAACCCAACTAGGCCATGGAACCTATCCCGCCGACGCCTAACCTATAGCTCGATATTAACCCGATCCGACCGAATTCAATGCGAGATCCCGAGTCGTGCGCCCAAATAATCAATAACACAAGCATGCATAGTAGGATTATAAAATTCATGTGGCGCAACATCGCATACGAACAACAACTCGGCTACACTTGGCCTAAAAAGCAACCTAAAATTAAACAAGTCATCGGCGACGCATACTGAACCCAACAACTACTCCTACAATTATTAACACATGCTTATAATAACCTCAACGGCCACAACATGCCGAGACAACAACAACAATAATTAAACGAGCTTTAGCGAAGAAAACCGTAGTGAACCATACACATATAAACAAAGCTCGACATATAAGTCGGATACCAAAAGATTACAAGTATTATATAGTTAAGTTCACAACAACATCAAAAACCCCAAGCCAAGTCTACATGACTTGCTTCCCAACGCCCTTTCCAAAATAAAAGTCTAACAACAAATGTCCAAAAGAGCAACCCGCTAACACAACAACCAAACGAGTACAAGCGAGTCTATCCCTGACCGTCTCCTCGGCTCGGATCTAAGGAAAGACAAAGCAAACAAATAGGGTAAGTCGAAAGACTTAGTAAGTTACTACAATGCATGTTCATGTTATAGCATGACATTTATCACAATTATAGCATATTATCATCATTTACACTTAGCACATTATCATCATATGGCACTTGGCATATCGTTCACATAAGTGCGTAAAGTAAATCATACAAGTAGGATATGATAGTCACGGCCGCCAGTAGCTCCCTGCAAAACTTTATTTACTAGTTCGTGCCATCGATGTTATGTAAATTCATCGACTCATAAGAACCTACTCGATCTCAATAGCAAGCCAATGCGGCACTTAACCGATACGGCAAAGGGCTACTTCCCATTGCGGCCCACAATGGAGTGGGTGTGAAGTCCCTATGCGGCGATCCATAGCAAGCACGAATCCCATAATTCGTGAAGGCGATGCATCGTCCCACCTTGACTCAATAAACAAACCAAATTATGCCAGCTGGACTCAATGTGATGCACAAGTAGATATTTACTTGACTAAACTAATCAAAGACCGAATTCGACAAGAGCGAACTCGACCAACCAAGTAGGGTATTAATCTCTACTATAAAGTCATATCAAGGCAAATAAATTGCACAAACCAACCTTTCATAAAACTTGCATAAACCATCAAACCAAATCTCATACTTGAGTAAACCAAATCAAACGGTGTTCAAACTTCGTAGGGATTGAAATTAGGTTCAACACGCTCAAATATTCCCTAGAGTCGACTGCTTGAGTCTTTGCTCTAAATTCCCAAATTTGGAGAAATTGAAGCTATATGCTTCATAACCCAACCTAGGTCATTTCTAGGTTCAACAAGGTATTAAATTCACCAAGGCAATGCAAAGTGATTCATGTTCATCATAGAGTTCATTTCATAAGATAGAACACATACAACATAACAACATATAATGTAGGCTCCATTTAGGGCATTCTCATATGAACAAACTTCCAACAACAAATAATGTACATGTCTCTAACATGTTTAAAACTTTAAATAGGCAAGATGAAAGAATAATATAGGCTTTCATAAACAAGAGTTCAACCTATACATGCTCCTAACAAGATCAAAATCTCAACATACAAGAAGATAGCATAGAAGGCATACATGTGTCCTCATTGACCTCAACCACCATAGGCTTTGCTTCCTTAGGGTCAATGAGAACTTAAAAGAAGAAGATGAAGAAAGTAACTTACAAGTTATACACCAAAGAAAGCAAATGAAGAAACCAATCGGATGGAAATGCTCCTCTTCTTGAGCTCTACAACTTTAATGAAGGACCCTTGGGCAAATGATGAATGGATGATGAAGGATGAAGATGAAGACCTCAAGAACCCATGGAAGAACTAGAGAGAGGATGAAATTCGTTTTTGGAAGAGGGAGGGTGAGAATGAGGGTCAAAAATCTGAAATGTGGTTGATATAGGTCTAGATTTTGAGTGGGACAAGTGTCAACAACTTGTGGTCCCTTTTTAAATCTGATTTGTGGCTTAATTGGTCACTAATGAACTCTTAACTCATCATTAAAAACTAGTTAGGGATGTTAGGACTTAAGTAGGAAGGGTTAGGGAGGTTTAGGATAGGTTTAGATATGGGTTTGAAGTGTACAATTGGCCCAATTTCGACAGAGAAAATCATCCCGTAACAAAAAACAGTGAGGCGGGCGCTCACCCCATGCGGCCGCCTCAACATCTGGGACCTCCCCAAGTTCGGACCAATCAGCAATTACTCGGCATTTGAGGCGGGCGCCTCACCAGCCTCATGCGGCCGCCTCGGCTCCAGAACTTCTAAAACTTGATTCAAACTTGATCTAAATGGTCCCAAACTTTTGGGCAACCATTCTAAGGTCTAACCCTACTCAAAACAAGTCGGAACGCACCGAACAACCCCGGAACAAGCTAGGACAAGGCGCGAACCACGCGATTTAATGAACAACGGATTAAACTCAAATCAAACATCAATCAAACTAGGATATCTTGGGCATGAAAAAGGTTTATTTCAACATGATTAAGACTTTAATATAAAGCTAAGAACTCAACGAACACTTCGTACGTCGAAATAGAAGCAAATACGAGCAACGAGAGGAATCGCTAAGGCCAAATTCAACGCGATCAAACCGGCGATTCAACAAACAAGTTTATATGATTCTAAACATGTTATGGACTTCTAGAATGATCTATGAATGATTCTAAGACATTTATATAACAAGTAAACATGCTCACAATCAACCAAGAAAGTATAAAGACAAGCATAGAATGCACATGCAAGATTATGGGGCGTTACAAACATGCATTTATGTCACTAGGTCTATTCATAGCATCATAAACGAGATTTCAACCGTTTCACCTAGGACCGACATTGTGAGTTTATCATTCTTAACATTTATCATAGTATTGGCGGTGGCGATAAAAGTGCGCCTAACAAGATAGGAACTTCATTATTTGTGCAGATTTTCCTTTCCATTTTTAGAACCACAAAGTCGATTGGAATAATTAGTTTTTCAACCTGAACTAGGATATCTTCCACTATACCCAAAGGATGCTTAACCGAGCGATCGGCTAATTGTAATTGCATATTAGTGGGTTTTAGTTCACCTAACCCTAATTGTTTGTAGACCGCAAAAGGCATCAAGTTAATACTTGCTCCTAGATCTAGCATGGCTTTCATCTTTTAGAGCTTCCCAAGGAAACTTGGATATTAAAGCTACCGGATCTTTCAACTTAGGGGAAGTTCGGGTTGTAAAACAACACTTACATTTTCGAAACAATAATTTTCTCATTGTTTTCAAACTTACATTTCTTAGAGTGAAGATCTTTGAAAAATTTTTGCATAAGCTGGAATATTTTTAATAACGTTAAGCAAATGGAGATTAACATTCACTTTGGATAACATATTATAAATTTCCGAAAATTGTTTGTCCATTCGGTTTTTCATAAGTCTTCTAGGAAGCGGTATTGGAGGAACATATGGTGGTGGAGCCACATAAGGTTCCTCTTCTTCTTCTAGATCTAACTCTTTTTCTACTTCTACTTCTTGATTTTCATTATTTTGAATTTCTTTTTCTTTCTCCTTGTTTGGAACTTCTACTCTACTTCTTCTTCTTGATTAATCATTTTACTATTATCCTTTTCAACTTCTTTTCAAAATTCTCTACTTCATCGGGCACATTAGAAGAATGAACAGATCACTTACCTCTTCTCCTATTACTTTACCGCTTCGCAAACAAATCACTACAAGAAAAAGTAGTTTTTGGGTCCACACTTTTAGGTCGCATGTAGCGGTGGACCCTAATACCTATTTTTAGGACTAAAATCATTATTAGAGTCCCTAATATTTTTGGGGACGGAAGTATTTTTAGTGTAGCTAATATTTTTCTAAATTTCCCATAAGTTCCTTCGGTTCCCAAAATCCCAATTACTAGAATAGTGCGTTTAGGAGCGCACATCCAAAATATCTCTCTAAAAAAATTCCGCTCATTTCTCCCTCCAAAACTTTCGATCTCGGTCGGAGGAAACAAGTGAAATGAGAGAAACGCAGACAAGTGAAACGCATCGGAGGAGGGAGAGGGTTAAGCGGCTTGATTTTGACGAAGGAGGGAAAACATTAAGCAACTTGATTTTGACGAAGGAGTTTAATCCGTCGAGATTAGGTTATCAATTTTCAAGGTAAGAATCTCTTCATCCAAACCATAATCTAGTGTATTACGGGAATCAACTTCATCCAAAGCATTAAGCGGCTTGATTGTGCTTGAACTGAACTCGTTATTATCATGTTCTAGGGTTTTATGGTCTCATGAACAAGCTGTAAAGTTGTTTGAGTGTGTTTGAATTGCTATTATAATGTTCGAGGGTAGTTCGAATTATTTAATTAGGGCACAATTTTGTGGATTGATTCGTAGTTGATTGAATCTAAAAATCTTTTTTGTTATTAGGCGTTTAGGTATAATCTATTCGGGCATCCATCGATCTCTCTCTCCCATTTTTATGTATGTATATCTCACAAACACACTCACTCTACATGGAATATGATTGTATAAGCATCCTTAATATGGGTGTGAAGTAGCGATATTTCTTATTAAAAATGGTTTGCTTCTTAGAGTCATCTTTCGATGATAATTTTTTCTATAAAAGAAATTTTTACAAAGAAAAGTTTTGGGGGTGTCAAAGATCTGAATGCCTAGTTTTAGTGGTGATTTGTCCTTCAAAAGTCACTCTCATATAGATGATTTAGGCCGCATCGGCTATAGTACGACTAAAAATATTTCATCATGACAAATGAGAGAACACGAAAGCAATGGAAAGGTCCCTTCCAAGGGTGAAGCCTCTTACGAATAATGACCTTACCATGGAATGGAGATTCAAGACTATACATGAAATTACCTTTAGTTGATAGTTCTCGATAGATATAAGCGAGAAAGAATTATCCATGCTTTCTTGATGGTTCGTACTTTGTGTTTACTTTTCTATGCTTCACTTTGTATTGTGGATAGGTTGGTTGCACGCTTTTGTGCAGAAAGCCTCAACTTGCTTCAATTTTATAATTTGCTATCCACATTGTCACCGGTCATATGCGGGTTGTATCACTTTTAGCAAAAGTTGTTGATCATCTTGTTCTTGGGGAGACCATGCAAATAAGTACTTCATTCGAGCAACATTGTAGGTATCTTCTTTGCTTTTCGAAATATACCCATCTAGTTCTAATGGCAATATATAGGTTGTTTCTTTCCATGGAGTTGTTTAATGAACACCTTATGGATGTGTCCGCAATACTAGAGCGATGGGTTTTGTGCCTCTCAATGGGGAGTTTGTAGTTACAATTTTTCCTTTGTGCCTCTAATTTTGCACGTGGGAGGCTGCAACTTTGATTTCGAATTGCCAAAACTATTGTAACCAAAACCGCTTGACCTCTAATTTTTCCTCCTTTTGTGCCTTTCTCCACAGGTCCTCGTCGCCGCCGAGAAGCGTAAGTTTCTCTTACATCGTCTCTTTTGAGTTTGAGTTTCATATACTAATTTGAAGTAGTTGATTTGTGATTGGAACAAGACATGATATCAAACACCTTCGGCCAGCTTGCTCGATCCTTGGGATCAAAGGCTAACACCTTTATTGCACCAGTTGTAGTGCTAGAGTTAATAATTAGAAAAATGGCCTATGAAAACCTTACATGACATGCTAACGGCCTTTTCACGTTCTTGGTTGCTTGGACCATCTCGGCAGATTGCCTTCGTCGACGGCTTCTCTCTACTTTCCCTCAACTCTCACCTCCTTCGTTCTAGGTGATCATTTGGTTGTTGGGTTCTTTGTTGACAAGGTATTGGGGATTTTTCAATCTATGAAATAGATTGCTTAGACACCTACTTTGATACCTTGTTGTACACTTGACACCCTTTTGATTTTTGGTTTGATACTTTCGTTGTTCCTGCTCTAAGGGTTATTTAAATGCTAGATCTATTTTGGGATCGATGAGGTAGCCTTGGTTGCTCTCTATCTCTCTCCCTCTCCATGGTCAATATTTGTCATGAGCCACTAGATGGCGCTTTATCTTTTTTCCACATGGGATAGAAACACTCTTAAGCTCAGTGTTTCCTTTTTTCTTTTCTTTTGGTTGGAGGGGGGTAAATATTCGAAGCTTAGTTTTCTAATGTTATGTTACATTACGGGATGTTTTGGTTTGTGCGTCACACTCACACTTACTGCATGCTACTAATTGCAAGTTTGGCATAGTTGAAGGAGGTAGGGAGGAAGGAACGACGTAGAGAAAATTAAAACAATTCGTCGGTATATCTGGACGGAGTTTGACAACCGAATCGATTGAGAGAGTTGTGGGAATGTGGCGGGAGGTGGAGGAAATGGAGTGGCGACAATATTCGTTAGGTACATGTAAAGGGAAAGGGCTCAAAATTTGAGGAAGATCAACCTAAGGTATCGCAGCGGGAGGTTGTTTCCATTCTTGAAGGTCTCTACAATGTCATCAAGCGAAACGGCCCTCTTTCCATCTCCAACACTTGGAACCTTTCGAAGGAAGGCGGAGTTGATGGTTTAAACAAAGAAACGCACATGAAGATAATGCTCAAATGGATGAGAGGGAGGAAGATGCTTAAGCTAATCTGCAACCATATTGGTTCCAACAAGAAGTTTTTGCTCCGTACTCGCCTGAAGAACCACAAACCGAGCAATCAAAGAACTCTTTGCAACCGAATACACAGCTTGAGAAAGATAATGTGAAGAGGAAAAAGGGCACTTGATAATATACACTTGAACCGAGCTCGACCGGACTACATCTTGTTGGGAACTCATATTATTTCTCGCTTCTTGTTATCCTTTGTAGTCGCCGCTTTTGCTGGTCCACAACATCAAATAATCCTCTTACCGCAATAGGGCTCAAGTACTCATATGGCAATGTATTTTGCCTTTCGGATCTTTGCTTCTTTTGCCCTCTTCCTCTTAGTAACTATGTAGTATCGTAGACCGTCCTTGTTTTCGGTTATGGGAGATGATTAATAATTATGATGGGCCAATAGTAGTTTGCTAAGACATATGATCGGCTTTTGATCAGCACCTAGTATAGGATGGTGGATAGGTCCTTTCTTTGCTATCGTAACCATCTAAACTGGTTCTGCTATCCGAGGTGCACATCTTCTAATCTTCCATGAGTTTTATCATTTTATGCTTAAAAAAAAGTCGTCACACTCACTTCGGATTTATTGGTGCGATGTCTATCTGTTAAGTAGTGAGTATTGGTTGAGAAGTCCGAGTTCATTTAGTCATGTATATATTCTTATACGTTATGGGTACCTTGAATATGTATTTGAGTATTTCAAATCCTTACATTCAAAAATATTTGGAGAGCTCGGATGTTTCATTAATGTTACCTTCAATGGTTTTACATTTTTAATTTGATTCTTGATTACCCATATCATTCTATATGCACTTGCATTGAAGAATGTCACTAGCTGACTATTTATTTACTGAGCTCTTGTAGGATTACACCGGAAGAGAAGCAACCCTCTGTCGGTAGGAAGAACGGGGAGAAATTGATTTAAATGGTTAGTGCCCTTTGATGTTGATGTTGTGGGCTATTTCCTTGCTCTTTCCACTTGTAATCCACAAAAGTCTCGTATAAGTTTATTCATTTATACCTTCTTAAACCTTGTTTTTAAGATTGTTGTTCAAACTAATTTGGTAACTATTTTGTGCTCACTCACGAGTGATAATTACGAGTACATAATTGACAGTTATTTATTAGTTTTGTTTTTCGACATCGCTCACTCCTCGTGTTTGCTTATTTATGTGTGAGATCTTAATGATCGAATTTGAAATGTGACCGTTATTTGTCTGTGTCTTTTGGGCTAGTTGATGTTGGTTGTTTATTCACCTTAACAATACTTTAAAAGTTGTGTTTCAACATTGTTCAGCAATATGCTTTCTTTTATTGTTGCTTGAAGCAAGCTTTTGAGGTATCTCTAGCTAGCTAATGTCTCCTAGACACATCTTCAAGGAAAAAATGATGTCATGTTGGAGTTCCATGTGGATGACACAACTGGTGTAAATGAGGTTGCTTCTTGTTTTTTCTCCTTCTTTACTCATGAATGCTTCAAGTTCTCATGCAACAAATGATACTCACAATTGGTGCAATAATGCTAGGTGTACCTACTGTCTACTTGGCTCAAAGTCTATTTTTATTTGTCTCTTGATTTTTTCAGCACTTTCGTAGCTTTTCGTAGTATTCCAAGTGTTTGCCTTTTTTAAATTGTCACTAAGGAATTTTTTTTCTTATGATTGCGTAAAGATTCATTGATGGAGATAAGTTTTCACATACCTAATTCTAATACACTTTGTTGTCATCTTAAAGTTTTATGTCTTTTTCGGATAACCCAGTATTTGGTTATTTCTTTTTCTTTTGGGATCTCATCACCCCGTATTTGTCCGCTCTATGAATGGATCTGTTTTTGGTGTTGGACTGAATTTGTCAAGTCTATGAAGCTAGCGAAAATAGCAAAGAGGAATGAAGGAATACACTTTAGAGATTAGATGTTAAAAGTTTCTTTTTAGTGCATGCACCGTTAAGGAGTCATCCGTAGTCCGACTCTTGTTAAGGAGATGAATATGATTTACTTCACATGCTTATAAAGTATTTTACAAGTTTTTGTTGCCACTTCCTACATCTATCATTTTCGATTCATTTGAAACATGATTTATCCTCTACCGATGTTCCTAGAAATGTTGTTGGTGATAATTGTATAACATATCTTAGTTTATAATTTTTATGGTTGTCGGTTTGTCTAGACAAATTGTGTCATTATTTTATCTTTGGGAAGTGGGAACATGTGAATTGTATGCGACATTAATATTTGCTCGTTTTCTACCGGTTTATGTGAACCGTAATCGGTAAGTTCATTGACACTTGGGTTTATATGTTATCAAGCTTAAAAGATACTTTTGAGTTATAATGAAGATATAATTATCTTGTTGTACATGAGCTTATAAAATTTTTTCTTATATTTCCTTGGAAAATGAAGATTATGTGATTACTTCAATTGATTGTTTTATTTCATTTATTTTTCCAGTTGCTTTTGGGAATAGCACAAGATGCATTCGATGCACATTGGTCAAAAGTTATCATCAAGCCTTTGTTTTTGTTTTTTTATGATGTACTAGTTTAGAGTTAAAACTAGAGAGACGATATTTTTATATTTCAAGAAGTTGTTTGTAGGTTGGTTAATTAATCTTAGGATCTAATAGATTGATTATTTTAGTAAACAATCAAATTTATTAGCATATTGATGTTGTGATCATCTTTTATTATTAATGATATCTTCTTTTACTAAAACATTTGTATGTTGTATGGATGAAAATGCTAAGTATATAATTGTTTTATAATTAGGACAAAGAGATCTTGACCCTAATGTTTTGTACAACTTTTGGGACGGTGGAAGTCGACCTTAATAAGTTTCCCACCAATTTTTTCAACATTACACGTCACTATTTTCAAAAATTTCCCATCAAGAGTTTTGGTGTCAAAACATTTAGGACAGCAACAATTCGTCTTTTTTGTTTTCCCACTAGTAATTTCCCACCAAAAGTGTTGGCGCCAAAATATTTAGGACGGTAACAATCGGTCCTTTTTGTTTTCCGCCAATAATTTAAAGCGTTTTGAAAGGTATTAGGTCGGCAAAAGTCACGTCCTTAAAAACCTTTAGGGACGGCTCTTCGCGTCGCGCCCTTAAAACATTTAGCACCCATGTTATTTAAGCCCCCATTTTCGTCCCTATGGCCGTCCTAAATACTATTAGAGACGGCAAATGGACTTTAGGGACGGAAAATGAGCGACCTAATACTCTCTTTTCTTGTAGTGAGTGATTGATTTTGCTTGCTCGGTTTGACTAGGGAACTTCCCTTCTTCTCTTTTCTCTGTCTCAGAATTTATAATGTGCTTCTTTAAAATTTCAACTTCTTCAAGCATATATTTTATCGGAAACGACTTGACCTTTACTTGTTCCATCTTGTTTTGGAACTTCTTCAATTCTCAATTGATTTTGATTTGGAAATTGTTGTGGTTGAGGTTGTTGAGGTTGGAATTGCTGAGGTTGTAAAGGTTTATTTCCTCCCCAAGAAAAGTTAGGATGATTCCTCCAACCAGGATTATATGTGTTTGAGTAGGGATCATTCCTTGGTCTTTGAGGGTATACATTCATAGCATTAGCCTGTTCAGCATACATAGCACTTGATGGACAAAATTAGTAGCATGAGAATATAATCCACATAAAGCACATGCCTCTTGAATTGGCCAATTTTCAAATTGAGCTTGTGTATCGATTTTTCTTGAACTTGATATAGACCTCTATTTTTACCTCTAGCACTTTTACGTTTGAGAGTTAATACTTAACATCTCAAATAATTCCTCTAGTGCTTACGGTGTCATTCTATTAATAGAACCACCATTTGCACTATCAACCATAGTTTGTAAGCTTTGGCGAAAGACCATGATAAAATTGAAGTACTAACACATGTTGAGCAGATTATGATGAGGACACATAATAAGCAGATTTTTAAATATATCCCAAGACTCATGGAATGTTTCACACAGTTCATTTTGGAATGACATGATTTGTTTTCTATATTCGATAGCGATGCATGCTTATAGTATTTACTCATAAACAGATCATATAATTGAGCCCAAGTGTAAACACTACTAGGTGTTAGATTCATAAACCATCTCTTTGCCAATTCTTTTAATGCACTTGGAAAGTATTTCATTTTAACTTGATCTTTAGTCAACCCTCCTAAAGGAAAAGTACCCATCATGTATTCATAATCTCTTAAGAAAGCCGACAGGATCTTCATTTAACATTCCATGGAAAGAAGGTATAGAATTAAAATAATGATCTTTTAATTCAAAGTTCCTTACGACATCTGTTAAGACTAGACATGATGTTACTACATTTAATGAAGGTCTCTGAAATCATTAATAGTTCTTTGATTTACCGACTACTTCCATATTTCTTCTAGCGAGTTCTTCTTCTCTTTGATTCGCATTAACGGGTGAACCGGATTTTCAGGATTTTGATTAATATTATCCATTGGAGGATCAACGGAGGATCCTCTTGATTCAATTGTTCTTGATTATCGGCCGATGAGCTAGATTTTCAAGATCTTCTTGATTCTTTCTAATATTATTTATATCTTGATTCAGTTCTACCAGTTGAGGATTCAATGATCTCTGACCGTACATAAAATAGATTAAAGCAATTTAAAAAAAACTAACTATTAAATCAAAATAAAATAAAATAAAATCTTTTTGTATTTTTATTTTTATATAAAAACTGAAAATTAAATTAAATTAAAACTACGCTACCATCAAACTAACTATGTGAACTAGCTTGTCCCCCAATGGCGCCAAAAACTTGATCGATTTCTTATTTTAATTAATTTCCTTGCAAGTGGACAAGACTATTGGAGAATAGTTTTGGAAGCAAGGGTCGAACCCACAGAGACAAGAGATCACAGATAGTGCAATTTATTGATAGCAAATTATTAATCTAAAGGGGGTTTTTATATTTATTCTATTCTAAACTACTATTATTATTTAGGAGTTTAACAACTATTAGCAACAATTACAGATAATGAAGATCATATGGTGGATGACAATCTAGGATTAGGGTCTCACTTGTATCTCCTCTATGTTTAATTCAAAATAATTATCATTCAATTTCTTGGGTTCGTTCACAAAAGATAGATATAGTCTGTTGAATTATTGGTTCGGCCTCCATCCCCGCATCATTCATCCATTCTATATCCTAACGCACAAGAACATATGATCTATTTGTCACCTAGGTCATGTATGAACTGGCCCTAACTTATCATTCTCGTGCATCGATAGGTCCAATTTATTATGATGGTGAGCCGATTAATGCGACATATGCACATTGGTCATGCGGTTATCCGCACCTCTAAGCCTTTATTATTTGCGATTACATTCATTTGTTCAAAGCGAAATAATATAGGGATTGATAAACACCACAATCAACAAGAATTGAATGAACATAAATATGAATTAAAACATAAATTCGATACAAGTTACCTCCCACCTCCTAGATTAATGGTAGATTAGTTCATCATTGACGATGAACAGCACATGGAGATGAATGGAGACATGAATTGATCTTCAATACTTGTAATTACAACAACCTAAATATGTTATACAACCTAAAATCTATTCTAAAGCTATACAGAACTGTTTCCAGCCATTTCTAGATATCCTAGGCTTTGGCTACCGACTCCCATTTATACCGAGGAGTTGTATTTCAATCGAATCTCCAGTGAAAACACAACTTTTCGTATTCTGACCACGCCACAAGGTCTTCTAAAATCCGGGGTCTTTTCTTCTTGATGTTACTGTTCACCTTGCAGGAAAGTGCGGAACACCTTGCGACCACAAGATCTCGGCATGCTTTTCTTCTTTCTTCTTCAACTTTTCATTCTGGACCCTTCTTGGAATTTTGCATATAAAAGCCTTGTGCTTTGCATATTTTCACTAAAAACCTTGAAACTCACAAAACTCACTGAAAACACATATCAGTAGCCAAAAGCCTCGTGAAATAGCATAATTTAAGTCATAGAAGCATATAAAATCGACGTATAAAATACATTGATCCCTGCTCTACTTAAACAATTGTATAGGAAGACTTGTAGTCTTCTTTTAATTTGTAAACATTTGATGCTTATAACTTTTGTATCTTTTTTGAAGTTACTTGGAGGCTCATGTGGGAATTTTATCTGAATAAAGGACATAATAATGACCACCCTGTTTCATCCAAGTGGATTGACGCGTGAGCATTTAAAATCAACTGGTAAAGGCCTCCAAGAGAGGTTTGAGCAACTGTCATATTTCTAGAACGCAGTTTTTGGTCTATCTTCAGGTGTAATGCCCAGTTGCCAAAAGTCTAGTTTTTGGACTATAAGACAAACTGAAGCTGTCAAGTCAATCAAACAGCTGGCAAGCACAATGCCCCCTTTAAAGTCCACCAAGAACTTCTCCAAATTGTCCATTCTTCACCATCTCCCCAAGTTTCCTCTATATAAAATCTTGTGATTTTCAAAACATCTTGTTTGAGTTTAATGGCAAGTAGGTTTTTAATTGTGAGAACAACCGGTTGATCACGTTCTAAGTTGAGTCCCATGTAAGGGTTGATTTGGGACGTGACAAATTCTGCATCATATCTATCATCACCAAACCAATCAAATATAGGTCAACAAATAGATTATGATCATGATCATAGTTTGATTCTTCCTCATCATCATTCACAAACTCATTAACATTTTCACTATCAGTCTCACCTTCATTCTCAACATTAACATTCACAAACTCACCTTCATTCTCAACATTATCATTCCCAAACTCACCTTCTTTCTCACCATTAGCATTTTCAACATTATCATTCACAAATTCATCTTCATTTTCAACATTATCATTCACAAACCCATCTTCATTTTCAACATTATCAAACTCATCTTGCTGAACATGTTCATCATCATGTGGTCCTTGGTTTTTCCCATGAACATTCTCATTCATAAATTCAGCTTCAAACTCATTTACAATTCCACCAATATCTTCTTCATTGTATGTAAGTAACAAGTTATTCAATATGTCCCTATTCTTTGTTGACACTAACCATTTGCTAGTATCAACCCCTATTTCATCTCCTTTAGCATCCGTTTCATTCAACTCCTCAATAACTACAGAGTTTTTCAAAGCTGGTTCCATATCCAAGTGGTGGTCACATGCAGTACTACCATGTTCCAAGTAAACTTCAATTAACTTATATTCGATTCCTAGTTTACAAATAGTCAGCATGTCTTCATCACTTCCTAATACTCTCAACCCAAACTCAAGGTCTAATGTTGACATCTTAAAATGATAAAACATCATTCCATCATACCCACGCCATTTTATCATTTTGTTGAACTCTAGTACAAACATATAATCAATATGGCAATAGTCAAAATAATCAAAATTTTCCCCAATATAAACCCTATGTGGAATACAATCAAATTCTCGACCATGGTGTAACTCAATGCTAAACCATCATGAACCTTTGTCAGTAGGAGTAAACACAAAAAAATAAAAATAAAAAAAATATTATAGTGAGTTAGACATATATGCACACATATGGGTCATATGTCCCATCGTTTTCACACACAAAATGTATAAAGTAAACAAAACATAGAAAGAAAGTAATGACTACACTTTTTAATTGGAATTGAAAGCTTTCAATTCCAATGTACACAATAGAGAACGAAAACAAGATTCCAATTAAGTCAAACAAAAATAAACAACTATATTACACAAATCAATAAAGACATTTTAATACAAACAAAGAAATAGAGTAAAGTAAACACAATGAAACACACTTTTTGCCAAAAAGTTTAATTTTGAAGTGACAATGACTGCACATTAACTCTAACAGAGGCAAAAAAAACTCTTATTACAACACAAATCATACTCAACGCATGAAATTATACTTAATATATATATATATATATATATATATATATATATATATATATATATATATATACACACACACACACACACACACACACACACACACACACATCATCATCATCATTATCATCATCGAATATGTCTACTTTTCTCTCTACATCCATGCCATTTTGAACTTGGACTTCGATGACGAACTAAAAATAAAACCCTACCCCTAATTTTCGTGCACACTGAGAGTTTGAGATGATGGACTATAGCCTTAATGAATGATAAAGCCCTCAAACATCATTTTAGAATGTATTATCAAAGGGAAAATGACCTTTTTGTTATGTGCTTGATCGATGTTTTAATTAATCTTTTTCCTTGCAAGTGGACAAGACTATTATAGAATAGTATTGGAAGCAAGGGTCGAACCCACGAGACAAGTGATCACGAACAGTGCAATTTATTGATAGCAAATTATTAATCTAAAGGGGTTTTTATAATTATTTCTATTCTAAACTACTATTTATATTTAGATGTTTAACTAATTAGCGATAATTACGAGATATGAAGATCTTATGGTGGGTGGCAATCTAGGATTCGGTTTCACTTGTATCTCCTTTATGTTCAATTCATAATAATTATCATTCAATGTCTTGGGTTCGTTCACTAAAGATAGATATAGTCTCTTGAACAATTGGTTCAGCCTCCATCCCCCATAAAATTCATCCATTCTATATCCTAAGCACAAGAACTATCAATCTAGTTGTCACCTAGATTTATGATCTATCTGTCACCTAGATCATGTATGAACTGGTCCTAACTTATCACTCTCGTGCATCGATAGGTCCAATTTATTGTGTTGGTGAGCGATTAATGCGACATATGCACATTGGTCATGCAGTTATCCGCACCTCTAGGCCTTTATTATTTGCGATTACATTCATTTGTTCAAAGCAAAATAATATAGGGATTGATAAACAACACAATCAACAAGCATTGAATGAACATATATAAGAATTAAAACATAAATTGATACAAGTTACCTCCCACCTCCTAGATTATGGATGATTTAGTTCATCATAGACAATGAACAACACATGGAGATGATCGGATACATGATTTGATCTTCAATACTTGAAATTACAAAATCTAACTATGTTATACAATCTAAAAACTACCTAAAATCTACCTAAGAGAGCTTCCAGCCGTCTCCTCCTTGTTGCTCTCGGCATCTGACTTCAATATATACTCGGGAGTTGTAATCCAATCGAATAACCTGTGAAAATCCGAAATAATCGCATTCGACCTACCTTGCGGTCGCAGGTGTTGAGTACCTTGCGTCCGTAAGGTCTCCTGTGTTTGGCCTTGAAAACTTGACTTGCCCGTCTTGCCTACCTTGCGGTCGCAAGGTCGATGCACCTTGCGTCCGCAAGGTCTCCGAAATTGCAGCTTCATTCTTTCTTCATTTTTCCTTTTGGCCCTTCTTGAAATTTGCACTTAAAACCACGGAGTTTCGCATATTTTCACTAATAACCCTAAAACTTACAAAACTCACCGAAAACATATATTAGTAGCCAAAAGCCTCGTGAAATAGCATAATTTAAGTCATAGAAGCATATAAAATCGACGTATAAAATACATCGATCAAATACCCCCAAACTTAAACTTTGCTCGTCCACGAGTAAACAATAAACTTATAAATACAAAAGCATATAAATAACAAAAATTAAAATCTTTTTGGAGGGTGACACTATTTACACTCCTCTATAAACCCACAAACTCAAGGAGACTCTTTCGAGTGACTCGACTATGCAGATAAATACAAAAACAGATAAATACAAAAGCAAATAAAAATTAAACTACGAATAAAACATAAAATCTTTTTGGCTTCAACCTCAAGTTATAAGTGTATGGTATGCAAGTAATCTCAGTTCGATGCTCACCACATATATAGGCTTAGTCATATAAAACCAACTGATCTTTTCTTAAAACTGCTACTACTTTCAATTTCTCCGTGTGTGTGTGACCACCAGTCATAGAGAATATCTTAACTAAAACAGTTTTATTAAGCTAAACACCACATTCATATGAAAATCAAAGTTTAATAGAAAATCATGCATTAAGAATTATGAGATCTACCATCCAAACCCGGGTCTGACAGAAAGGTCCCAAGGATTTAAAAGACTTATACATCCATCCCATGCACTTCTATGTATGACATACAATGCTCTCCTATCCCAATGACTTGTAATAGCTAAGATTATGCTAACACGAGTGAGCTTTAGGGTGAATAATAGTGAACATGAAGTGTGTGATCAATTTCATATTACTCACTTGACAGTTAAAACAGCATAAGCATTGGCAAGAAGATCGTTAGGTCTTTATTTAGCTTGTAATGTAAGGCCAAGGTGAGGGGGATATGATGGAAAGGAATAGGAATTCAAAGTGAGAGAGTAAGACTACCCTTTTATCCCTCATACTTCCAAGCAAAGGAAGTTTTCCTATTTAGGCTAGGACCTGCAAAGACTACAAGTGGAGGGTGCTTTTCGTTACTTTTCACTTTTCTTCTTTCTCCCCCAAACTTGTTTTGGGCAATATATATTTCTAAAAATATCACATCATTCTTATCGGCATGATTTTTTATAATATATTTTCTCTTGAAAGCTATGCTTCCATTTGAATCTTTGTTACATTCTTCTTCTTCCGTTTCATTTTTCGTCGATACATAAATTTTTTCTTTTTTTTTTCGACGACGGAAGAAGAAGTCTTAGAAAAAATAGCCTAAGCGAAAAGAAGTGGTCCTCCAAAATCAATTTCCCACCCACATCCTACTCTCTCAAAGGGTAGGCTAAAAGTGTATAGGCTTTTAGGGTTAAGTTAATGTGGGTAATAGAAGCGATGGCGAATGGGGGTTTAAATAGTGTGCTTAGCACACTCCATTCTTTTCATTAGGCTCAACGGGACACTAGGGATATTTTTAGTATAGGTAGGGAATATTTAGGCTCTAACGATCCAAAGATGGCCTAAGTCATTTCTTAATGCCAAATGCTCATGTAGTTTTTAAAGCAAGTAAGACAACACAAAATATCATATCAACTATGGGAATTGGGGTTGAATGTTTAGCATCACTGATTTCACATAAGCATTTGCTAAGACAGATGGTAGGGACAATTGAGACTAACATGCAAACACGGTTCGAAAGTGTGCTTGAGATATATAAATGAGAAAAATCCAAGGGATCTAACTATCATGCAATTGACCCTAAGTCACAATTTAATGCAACAATTATGTTCGAATGGCTATGCATCATATTCTTGTGCATATCTTGTTGTAATGAAGTAGGTGTTATAAACTTTATAAAACTATTCTAATCAATCCATAATTATGGTGGTGTGGGTGCATGAAGAATTTGGAGAAAAGTAAAAGTTTCGCAAAATTAAGTAAATTCAGAGGATCTACTGACTAACTATGCGGTTCATTGCATTAACTCCTCATTGACTACGACTAGCATTACCACACCTTAAACTTGAGGATGAAAATTTTGAAATATATATATATATATATATATATATATATATATATATATATATATATATATATATATATATGTATATATAAGAAAATTGGAGATGATGACGATGACTCTTTTGTTAGGACCCTAAAGGTCCTTACTATTATAGTATTCTGGTCATGCCAACAACTACGAAAATAAGAAAAAATTAAAACAGAAAATAGGGTAAAGATTTAGATGGTCATCGTATAAAGAAATTAGTTCACCCTAGAAACATAGCCCAACTCCATTCCTCATTAGGCTAGATCCGCTAAGACTTAAAGTTTAAATCCCCCCAAACTTAATTTCTATTTTGTCCTCAAAATGGAGGAACATATGAGTGGATTGATGGGGAAGGACAAATATCAAAAGGAGATAGCAGTCCACCTAACGAAAGAGGATGGAACTTGGGCCTCGACTCACGGTGAGTCGAGCGGAAATAACGAATGAGGATGCAACTCGGGGATCGTGCCGGAGGCGGCCAAATAATAGGCGGAGACATTTTGTCCCACCGTGTTAAACCAACCAAACAGCCGCTTCTTGGTCGGCACCAATTTGTGCCAACCGTTGATTAGCCATTTGGTTTTCTAAGGCAACCTCTTCTAGCCTATTGGAGATCCCAACGAGCGGGTCCTCCTCCTCCTCTTCGATCGGGTTCCTCCTCTTGAGGAACCCTCACTGTAACAGCCCGACCCGGACTCCAATGCGAAATCCCAAGGTCATGCCGTTAAGACAGACTAAAAGACGGACAAGCACCTGCTAACATAATGGTGCAAGTCAAAACGATAAGCTGACTAGCTCAAAACAGGAATGTAAGGCCATAACGGCGATACGCAATAACAAAATCAACACTGGAAGCGAATCATAAGTGGGACCAAAGCCTTTAATCTCGAACAAAGGAACGCAAGGATGAGAGATAACCATCTCGACAAATTTACGACTCGCGTGGACGCAACATTGCGCACGGACAACAAACCATCGGCAACCAAAGGCCGGCGAAACAACAAATACCAACCTGATAAACAACCACTCAATGGCTACGACATGCCGGAGGGACAAATCAACTTAATGAATAAGATATTAAACACTAACTACTAAACCAAAATCTCACGACTAAAGTTGACGGAGATAGAAATAACCACAATACAATACTAGAACATGCGAGCTAAAACCTTGCTCTGGAAGACAACGAATAACTTCTAATTAACTACAATAGCTCGACCATACAAGTCGGCTCCCAAAATAAACGATAATAAAATACTAACATAACTACCCAAGTAAAGTTTACATAACTTTACATCCGTATCTCACAAGATAATAAATACAATAATAATAATAACACCAAGCTATTGCCCGGAAGACCACCGCTATCCAACAAACACCCAAGCCGCAACGCGTACTAACGAGCTTATCGCAAAACTAAGGAAAACAAACACACGAAATGAGTCATAATGACCCAAGAAGTTACTAAATGCAATTGTATGGCATAGCATGGCGTGGAATGGCATAATGCACAAATATGTACAAAATCAAGGCATCTTAATAGTATACCAACAATAAATCATGTACAACTGCAATATGGGCCTAGTCCTTAATAATAAAACCATGGGTCCAACCTCAAATGATCACAACATGGGTCCAACCCTCAATGATCACAAATTTGCACTTAGCACGTTATTCACATAAGTGCGAGTATTAAACATCACAATAGGATATGTTATGGGCCCGGCCGCCACGTAGCTCCGCAAGAAAAAACACATAACCCAATATCGTGACTACGATGCTCGTGTCTTCGCATCGATATACCGAACTCCGCCCGATAGCGCTGTGTCGCACGTATTGTTACGGCAAAGGGCTACTTCCCCATTGCGCCTACAATGGAGGGTGTGTGAGGTCAGTGCACGGCGATCCATAGCGAATACGAATATGATGATTCGTATATGGCGATGTATCGCCCCCGACATAAAAAATCAAACCAAGTAGTGCCACGGACTTAATGCAATGCACAAGTAGATGTTTACGTAAAGACCAAATAAGGATCGATTCGACAAGAGCGAACCCGTCCGACCAAATGCTCAAGTATGTATTTACTCAATATAAACAAATAAGGAATGAATTGACAAGAGCGAACTCATTCGACCAAATAGGTTATTATTCTCTACCATAAATCAAGTCAAGGCAAATACATTGCTCACAACCAATTAATCTTAAAAGAGCTCAAGTCACCAATTAAATCAAGAATAGTATAAACCCACCGAGAATCATATTATGAGGTCTATAATGGACCTCTACTAAAATCAAACCAAAGACTACACCGTAGTCATAACCCACACGCACGCTCATGTGTAACCGATCAATTTTCCCCAAAAGTGAGAACTAACTCAATAATTATCTTTCAACCATACGAGACCATAGGTTGGCCTTTAATGTACCGTGCTCTCCTGAGCACGCCCAAATAAATCCCCTAATAAATCTCTATAATATAAGTGTCTCAATTGGACACCAACCGAGATGCTCGGGTGCTCACCATCATGACCTACCAAACCCGAACATCGTAGGAATTCATCCCAACGGTTATTAGCATGTTATTGAACTTAAAATGACTCCGTTGAGTCTTACTATTAAGTTTCATTATTTACACATTCCATAAATCCCAACATTATCATCCTCTTCAATTTATGACAAATTCTAAAATAATTCGGGCTTGATTCCCAAGCCCCAAAATTCATAAAATCCTTAACAAAGGGATAACTCATTTCTCCCAACACACAACATCATCCAAATCATCCTACACATTAATACCCACTTTAATTAACAACAATTCCTCCATTAATTCGGCTTGATTATCAAGCCCTAAAATTCATAAAACCCAACATAATCATATACCCATCTTATAATTCACATAATTTCAATTAAATGGTCATACACATGATATCTAGTGAGATCACACATCCAAATTCCCAAACTTAGGCATACTTTCATAATAAACCCAAATAGAATGTAAACATGATTTCTAGCATGCTCACAATCCTAGAAACATAAGATGAAGAGTAACAATATACTTCAATAATCATAGAAGTCATCCTACATATGCTCTTAACAAGTTCACATGCTCAAATCACAAGTTAAAAATCACACAAAGCAAGTATGTGTACTCATTGACCTCAAATAGCATAGAGTTTGTTTTCCTTAGGATCAATGAGTACAAAATCAAAGGGAGGAGAAGTAACTTACTTGTATACTACACCCAAGAAAGCAAATGGAAAGATTGATCGGTTGAAAATGTTCTACTCTTCAAGCTCTACTCTTCTATGGTGGTGGCTTGAGCAATGGAAGAAGGGATGCGAGATGACCAAGTAGAAAAGCTTCAAGAAGCCATGGAACTCCCAAGAACTCTCTCTCTCACGTTTTTGGAAGAGCCCTCAGCAAATGAGGATTCTCAAGGCTGAATTGTGGTGTATATGAAGTCAAATGTTGAGTGGGACAAGTGTCAAGCTAATGTGGTTAGTAAATATCTGATTTTTGTGGCTTAATGATCATTAGAGCGCTCTTAATCCACCCTTAAAACAAGTTACTAAAGTTAGGACATAATCAAGGAGGATTAGGGAGGTTTAAGTGGGGTTTAGAAAAGGTTTGGATAGGGGTTTGGGTGTAAAAGTCGTACAACATCAAAACAGGGGAAAATTTCCGTATGTGCAACCTAATGTTGAGGCGGGCGCCTCACATCTCTCCAGGCGGGCGCCTGGACTATTGGGGCTATCTCCAGATCAAGGTCATTTTGCAATGCTCTCAGCTCTTGAGGCGGGCTAGTGATCAAAATTCGATGCGAGCGCCTCGTTTAGCCCTTGAACTTGGTCTAAACATGTCCTAAATGGTCCCAAACTTATGGGCAACCATTCTAAGGTCTAACCCAACTCAAAACAAGTCGGAAACACACCGAACAACTCCCTAAACAACTCGGAGCGAAACCGGAAGAGGTGCAACAACGTGCAACCGGATCCGACGAATGAACTAGCAATTGAACGAGCAATGAAAGGGAGACTTTAAGGCAAGTCTAAGGGCTAATGAAGAAGCTTAAATACTTCTAGAAAGTTGAATAACAACTAGGGAAATAAGAATCCCAAAGGAGAGACGATTACACGGCTCGATCCCCAAACTACGCGATAGAGACGAACGCTATCTCCAAAGCTTCCAAATCATCGATAGACTTAAGGAACACCTCCAAATTGAAGTCTAATGCATCTAAACATGTTAATAAACCATCATATAGAGGTCTAGGACCAAACCGAGGTCACGAACACAAAACGCAAGCAAATCCCTCAATCGGCGTCGCATTCGACTATCGTCGAGTCACGACTTGTGACTTTAACAAGTCAACAACTATATGGAGTCTCTTAATAGTGTTTTGGTCTTAATATGGTCTCTCATACACATCTAGACCCTCTTGCAAACCAATCATACAATCGACAAAGGAAGAAGTACAAGTATAGCACGCAAACCGAGCTAACGAAGGAGCGGGGTGCTACACTCACTCTCACCGGTGGTGCTCAAACAAAATGGCCCTCGTAATGGCCGGACCAGCCTTCACCTCTCCACTTGTTTGGGCGGCCTCACCGCCCCTACACAACTCGGAATCAAATGCGGAACGCGAACCCCGCATTCATCCTACCTCTAATAAGGGTCTTGATTTGGCCGTTGATCAAACGACCAACATCAACGACCCACCGGTCATAATGGTGTAGGTCAAGTCAGCCTCTCCCAAGTCACCGTATGTTGGTGACCGGAGGGCATGAGACGCCCAAGAACAAATTTGAACACGGGCTTGGCCGAAGGAAGGACTCCCCCTTGGTACGTGGTCCAAAAGGTGGATTACGGTTATAGGACCATACCACACCAGGGAGAGCGATGGTCGCATTGACCACCTCGACAGCGATACGGGGGTTGAGGTGTGTGCTAAAATCATCGTCACCAACCACAAAGTTGGAGGTGCCGAAATAGGTGTTAATGCTTTGGGACGAAAAGTCTACTACGACGTCCCTAACATTAACGGTGTCTAATACACCCCCATCTATGCCAATGTTACCATTGGCATAGAATTTCTCGGACAATGGGCACTATGGCTGCCCTTGGCGGAGAATCTATCAAACGCCCCCACCTACGAGCCATCGATTTGGACTGAGGCCAAATTCTTCACCTTGAATCCCCTTTCGGGCACCAAGGACTTGGAGAGTTTGGCCGTATATCGCTCGATGCCTCGTAAGATACCTAATCGGGTGATATCAAAATTTTGTTCTTCCTCCGAGCGGGGCCGGAGGACTAAGCACCTAGTATTTCTACGCTTGTGGAACATTTTGTTTGGTTAAAAATTTAAAACTAAAGTTTTTTAAAAAATAAAATAAGTTTTTTTTGAAAATTTTAAAATTAAAAATTTATTCTAAGCATGCAAAATTTTTATCTACGTTGAAATTATCTAGCACCCTAGCATGCAATTATTTTACGTAAGAATTTAAAGAGGGTGATAGTGTTACTTGTTTGCAGCTCTAGGTGAAGAGTGCAGCCGAGTGTGAGCTTGATCGGCCGGTAATGGAATGTCTTCTTCTTCTTCAAAAACTTCAACCTTGATGGGGTGCAATGGAGTGATGGATGGAGGTAGGAGATGAAGAGTGATGAAGGAGGGGAAGATTCTTTGAGCGTGTGCAGCCGAATTTTGACCGATTCGCAAGAGTTTGTCGAATTTTGAGGAATTGGCATGCCGCCTGCTTGAGGGAGGAGAGAGTTTTCGTGTGAATTTTCAAGAAAACCCCGGCACCTGTTATATAGAAGGACCTTGCGGTCGCAGGTGGCGTACCTTTGCATCGCAAGGTGGGCGACAAAGCGATTCGACCCGCCACTTCCCATTATGCGATCAGACAAGACGTTGACACGGACGCATTTCTGAGCACCTTGCGGCCGCAGGTCTCCAACACCTTGCGTCCGCAAGGTGGACAAAACTTTCCCACTTGATTTTCTTCCTTTTCAGCGGTTTTAGCTTTATTTCCGTTAACTTCGTTATGTTTTGTATCTTTCCCCGATGCAAAAACTTAACAAAAACTCTAAACTAAAAATTATTAGTAACATATTAATACAACACTAAGATGTTTTTCTCCCCAAACTTGAATTTTGACATATTTAATTAAAAATTAGATGTCCAAAAATTAAATTTAATGGAGAAAAACATATTTAAACTAACTACAAAAGCAAATAACATTCAAAATAGTTAGTTGCCTCCCACTTAGCGCCTTTGTTTAACGCCTTTGGCTCGACCAAAGCGCAAGCCTAATCTCGGGGTGGTTCATTGTCGGCCAAGCGAATTAACTCAATTGTTAGTTCAACTAACATCGGCTTAAATATGGCTTGAGTCGGTGTCCATTCACTTTGAAAACTTCATTATTTTTTAGGGTTTTGAATATCACATGACTCCATGAGGATAAATTCGTACAATTATAAAGGACCGAGACCATTTAGATTTCAACTTTCAGGGAATAACCTTAATCTAGAATTAAAAAGTAACACTTTCATCACGGATGAAACATTTTGTTGCTAACCCCATGTCATGATATTTCTTGGTCTTTTCTTTATATGTCTTAGCATTCTCATACGAATTCAACCTATGTTCTTCTAACTCATTTAAGCGAAACAATCTTTCTTCTCCACCAAAGTTAAATCTAAGTTTAACTCTTTAACACTTAATAGGCTTTATGCTCAATTTCAAGCTGGTAAATGCAAGCTTTGCCATACATATTCTATATGGACTCATTTCTATGGGGTTTTTAAAAGTAGTTCGGTATGCCCATAAAGCATCCTTAAGTTTAGATTCCCAATCTTCACGATTAGGCTATGATCTTTTCTATCCGCTTTTATTTGTCTATTGCTAACTTCTACTTGGCCGGATGTTTGAGGATGATAAGATGTAGCTAACATGAGTTACACCATGCTTTCTAAGAACATTATTCACAACTTATTCAAAATGAGTTCCTTGGTCACTTATTATGGCCTTAGGT
>JABEVN020000119.1:0-97549 GCA_013146195.2 Codonopsis lanceolata | reverse complement strand
GATTCACGTCCACTTCAAAATGAGAGCGTTAGTCGGAGATGATCTGAAAGGCACCCACATGGCGGTATGTGATATTGGCCCGATAAATTGGACATCTTTCGGCATTTAGGAATTTGTAGGAAGAGGCTTCCACCCACTTTGTAAAGTAGTTGGCGGCTACGAGGACATATTCGTGGCCATTGGATCCCTTTGGGTGAATTTGGCCTATGGCGTCGATACCCATGTTGAGAAAGGGCCAAGGGCTTTGGAGTTGTATAGGATGTGCGGGGTATGTCTGCGAGATTGCAAAGCGTTGGCACTTGTCCGCGATGTCGCACCAGCAGAATGCGGTTGGTTTCAAGCGAGCTCGATAATACCCTTGCCGGATAACTTTCTTGGACGGCATGTGGCCGTTCATGAGGAGTCCAGGGTACCACCGTGGAGTTGGTCCATAATTTGCTCGGCTTTTGGCACAGTCGGCGCATAAGAGTGAGGCCTTGGTAGTGCCTTTTATATAAGGCGCCCCAGCTGAATATGGTGCGATGCCCGTCTTCGCGATCCTCCTCTTTTTATCTAGGCGGGGGGATAGATTCCTTTACGGCTTTTGGATGTCATGTACCCGAGGCTCGAGATGCGCCTCGAGGCTGCATTGATTTTGAAGCGATATCTTGGCGTGACTTCTTCCCGACCCGCAAAGGTTGGACTTGTATTTCTATTTGGAATTTGGACCCGATGATGCGAGTGGCGGTGCATCGGCAAATTGATTTACGTCACGGTAGATAATGGAAGGAGATGGACTCAAGGCGGAGCGGGTGGCGATTTGCATTAGTTTGGCATGATAAAGTTGGGCCAGGGGATCTTGGGTTTTCCACTTCCACCGACTTGGTTTATGATCAGGCGAGTCTCCAGACTTAGAGATTTTGGCCTTCCTTTGGAGAGCCTCTTCGGGATCCGGCAATACAAGCTTCGTATTCGGTGGTGTTGTTGGAGCATTCAAACTCAATCTTAGAGCCGATGGGGTGTGAGAATCTGTGGGTCGATGAGTAAGATTCTATGCCAAAGCCTCTTTTGTTTGCGGCTCAGTCAAAGAACATCACGGCCGGTGTATGGTGGTCGATTGATTTCCAAAATGCCTTAAATGCAGGCGGGCTCGGTAGCATCTTCGGCTTTCGGAGGTAGATCGGCTAAGTGATGCGATATCTTTGCCTTTGATAGATTTGGCGTGACATATGTTATGTCAAACTTCGTTGAGAAGGAAGGTTCACTTAGCCGATCGGTGGAAAGTGATGGTTTGCCGAAGATGTATTTGATAGGATCCATCACGGAAATGAGCTTGATGGATCGTCCTTGCGGGGTAGGTTTTGAGCCTTTGAGTTGTCGAGACTAGGCCCGGCCTGACTTTTCTCGATCTTAGAATAATTCGGTTGCTTCCTTGCGGCTTCCCTTATGAAGTATATGGCGTTTTCGATGTAGGAGTTTTTTCTTTTCTTGGGCAAGCATGGCTCCCAACGACATGTGACGGTTAAGTATATATGAGGAGAGGTTTATGTGTATGTGGGGCTAGCAGTGCATTGGTGAGATAGGCTTTTATTTTTTTAAAGGCTAGCGGCATTTCGTCGAGACTTAGTCGGTATTTTTCTTTAGAAGCTTGAAGAGGGGCCACATGTGGTGGTGGTACTGATGGAGCGGGCGATATATTGTAGTCGGCCTAGGAAGACTTTGACTTATGTCGGAGTTTTTAGGCTGCGGCATTTCTATGATAGCTTTGATTTTTGCCGGCTCGATCTCGATGCCTTGCTCGATTACTAAGAATCCCGGGACCTTGCCTCACAGTGACCCCAAATGTGCATTTTGTGGGGTTGAGTTTCATTTGATGCTTTCGAGTCTTTCGAAGAACTTAGAAGATCTCGATATGAGCACCGTTGGTGTCATTTGGAATGCGATCATGTCGTCGGCGTAGACTTCCATTTCTTTGTGGATCATGTAGGTGGAAGAGTGGTGGCGACCCTTTGATAAGCGGCCCGGCATTCTTGAGCCCAAATGGCATGGCAGGTGTAGCGATATGTACCCAGGTGTAGTGAATGAAGTCTTCTCTTGGTCTCTGTTGCCATTTTAATTTGATTGTAGCCGAGCATGCCGTCGGCGAAGGATCTAATCTTGTGAGGCAGCAACAACATCTACCACAATATCAATGTTGGGTAGCGGGGAAATCATCTTTGGGCGGCGCTTTGTTGAGGTCGCGGAAGTCGGCAGATCAGGACTTTCCGTTGGGCTTAGGAGCGGTCACTATGTTGGACGACCAGATCGGGTATTCAACCACCGAATGAAGTCGACATGGAGCTGCTTCATAATTTCTTCTTTGACTTGCGGTGACCATTACGGTTTGATTCGGCGGAGTTTACGCTTGATCGGTAGAGCATCTGGATAGATAGGGATCGGTGTTTAACTATGGTTGGATCTAGCCAGGCATGTCTTCATAGGACCGAGCGAAGATGTCTGAACTCTTTGAGGAGGTCGATGAGTGCTACCCCTTGAGCCTTGCGGGTAGTTGCCGATTTTGATTTCTTTGACTTGATTGTTCGGCCCAGATTGATGATTGACAAGTCTTTCTTCTTCTTTGAGTGATGATGTTCTGTTGTTCAAGCGACTTTACAAGCTCAAGCAAATATTTTTTATCTTTTGGGTCCATTTCATTAAATGACTCATTATTATGATTATTTAATGTATCTTTTAATGTAGGTGCAACTAAGGAATAAGCAAAGACATTCATATTATCATTAATAGCAAGGCTATTTGGGGTTATTACATTATTGAGGACACAGGGTTTGAGATCCTCATTATTAGGGAGCGGATCGGTAGATGACCAATCCGTAAAGCTAAGAAGGAGGGGATAGTATATCAGCGGTCTACCAGTGCGAGTCGAGGTCAGAGGCGGGCCGGTTGTAACGTACCAATTTTGCGAGGCTTAGCGGTTAGAAGCTCGAACTTATCGGGGAGCTTTGCATATTGGTACCTCCAGTTTATCATACCCAACTGTCTCCCAAACATTTATTTAGAAACTCCTTTATTGAGCAGCATATCTTTACACACCCTTATTTATGGTTAACTAACTTGCCCCTTTTAGACCTCACAGGCTTGATCCGTTCGAAAATTTTGTGCGGCCCTTGTAATTACCTTGTTATCAATGAGATCTGAATTGCGGCTTTGAGTGTATAGCACTTGTCGGTGAGATGACCCTTTGCTTAACGATGGTACTCACAATCTTGGGCATGATTCGAGTAGCGAGTAACGATTTGGGTGGTCGGTAATTATCAAGGGGCTTGGTATCCCAGGGCCCACGGTGTTTGGAGCATTTCGGATCTTGGGCGGAGCGGATCATCATAATGCCTTGGAATTACCCCTTTCTTTCCTCTTGGCTTAGGTAAATTGTCGAGTTGGGATTTGGTCAAGCAAGCGGGTGGAGTTTTTCCTCTCAAATAATATTGCAATGGGATCGGGTTGCTGGACCTTGGCCTAAGAGGATTCTTTTACGGTACACAAGCTACTTCTTTTGGAAACCCTGAGGTCATTTGTTGGGAATAAGTATTTGTAGGGTCTAGAGGGAGGTAATTCTTTTGGTTATAGTAGCAGGCATTTAGGTGGGAGAGATCGAGGTTGATTTCCGGAGGATATGGAATAGAATCATGAGCCTTTGGAATCATACCTCCTTGGGTCATGGGATCATTATTTGGCTGATGGCTAGCACTTGGTGGCTTCCCAGAGGTTTGGAAAAGGATGTTTTCTGAGATATCAAGAAGGTTTACCTCAGGGAAGTGGGAAGCATTAGGAACATGTTTTGAGATTTTGACCTTTTGGGAGAGAGTTGTCAGGACCTCTGAGAAGCCTTTTAAAAGCTCACCCATCATTTGGCTTGTCATTCTTTCTATATGGCGTCCTACTTCTTTCAGCCAGGTCTCAAACTCAAGAGAAGGTGCATACTTAGGAGTTTCTGTTCCTGATTCCCAGTGGCTTCCATCATTGCTGGCTCCTGTCATAGCTTGTTTATTTTCTGGTTGCGGTATTTGGTAAGGATTTTGGGTAGGGTATGGATTTTGGGTTGGATATGGATTTTGGGTTGGATATGGATTTTGGACAGGATAAGGATTTGGGGTTGGATATGGATTTGGGACATGATAGAGATTTTGGGTTGGATATGGATTTGGGTTTATGGCAGTATTTGGTGAGTTAGTGTTTGGCTGAGGGTTTGGGTTTGGAGGCACATATGAGGTTGATGCTTCCTGGGGAACTGCAGGGGAAGAAATTACCTCACCATTGGATTTCAAGCTTTGTACCAGATTGGTCATTTGGCTCATTATAAGATCAATTGCTGCACCCAAATTTTGGTCTAGCCTTCTTTGCATTCTTTGAGTCGGAGCATATCAGGAGCCCAATATGTACCCATAGCGGTTGTTCACTTTACGCCATCTTTGAATCGTATTGTTTACGTCGTCGATCGTTTCGATACCCTCGATCGATTCTACGCACTTGATTCCCGTATCAATCGGCCAGTACTGTCTCTGCCTTTCCAAATTCGGGCCGGGTTTTACGGGGAAAATGGGCACAGTATCGAAGGTGGTGAAGGCTTTTACGGGCTTAGATGCAGGCGTGCCTTTATTAGTATATTTTATTATTATTTTATTATTCCTACAAAATGACCGGATAAGCACCCTGCTTAATTTTGACAGCTCTCGGGACTTTCTGGAACAGTGGATTCTTTCTCAGAGTATAGGACCAACGTATTCCACCTGCCTTTCGACTCCCCGAGATCGGACTGATCCCAGGCGAAGGGCCTATACTCTTTCCGGGATCCACCATTCGAAATGGTCTAGGTCGAGCATTTGAAAATAATAAGTCAGCCCCAGTGTAAAATTTTTTTTTTATTTTGACTTGCGCATTTATTTTTTTTGACTTGCGCACACATTTTTTTTTTGACTTGTGCACATTTTTTTTTGACTTGCGCACATTTTTTTTTTGACTTGCACATATTTTTTCTTGCGCATATTTTTTTTTACTGGGACTGACCCACAATTTAAAATGCAAAAACCGGTCGGTCTTGAAGTGTCCTGAAAATCTATATGCAGTCTAACGTTGGTTTATGCAGGTGGTAAGCTGGCTATGGTGTAGGGTAGCAGTTCGGAATATATTTATATGCATGTGCGCGTGTGTGCGGTATCTAAAAAGCAAAAAGAGAAGTTTGTGTTTTTTTTTCCAGATATAGAAATATAAAATAAAACAGATATAGCATGTCTTGCTGTTATGTATGGATTTTCTCGGCTTTTTTTTTAGCTAAAGCGCGAGCAAGCAGACATACCATCAAGAAATAGAAAGAAAAGTGGGGAATCTATTTACTTTTTAGAAAAATGGGTCCTAATCCCCAAAATAAAATGACAGAATGAATGCATGTATATATATACATATGTATATTGCAGAATGAAAATGAAGCAGAATAAAATAATATAAAACTGAAAATGGAAAGATTTTTTTTTACAAAGCCCCAGCTCTTTTTGTTGTGCTGCCCGGATAGTATTACACATAATATATATATGTAAATAGTACAAACACATATATATAGACATATTTTTTTTTGTGCGCATTTTTTTTTGAACTTGCGCATTTTTTTTTGACATATATATATATATATATATATATATATTTATAATTTTTTTTTACAAAATGTATATATATTTTTTTCATACTCTTAAACATGCACATGCGGGTATCGAGCGAGGCTTGCCGGATGGAGGATCATATCCACAAATATGGCCACGGCCACGGCCGTAATGAGAACACTTTATTCAAATGCGTAAATTAATATGACAAGCATACTGCAGCCAGAAACAAATAAAAACAAAAAAAGTTTTATTTTGCGAGTCTAGCCCTCCATTTTATTTAAAATAAAACAACGTCCCAGCAGTCGCCTTGTGAGGTTCAGGAAATGTGCCCCAGCGCCCGCCTTGGATAGGGGTGCGCGTACGTGCGGATGCGGGACACCACTGCTCTCGTTCCACCCTCCCTTGTTTAGGGGAAGACGAAATCCAAAGTGCGAGAGGAGTCTTTGTCTATATTAGCACGTTGGAATGTGCCTCGGTTGCCTTGAGTGAATTTTGTATCAATATGGGAACTTATGGTTTTCCATGTCAAGTTATCCCTTATTTAGGTGGATAACGAGGATATGGGAATGCATTACTCTTCCATTCCCATTCTCCCCTTTATCTTTCAGGGAAAATAGAGAAGTGCAAGAAAGAATATTGCGACGCCCCCACTATGAATTTTATGAAAATAGCCTTATGGCCTATTTTGGATCACTATGAGTGCCTTGGGTTTTCTACGTCAAGTTATCCATTATTTCGGGGATACCAAGACATAGAAATACATCACCTTTCCATTCTCATTCTCCTTCGTTTAGGGAGAGCATTGAAAGTGCAAAGAAAGATGTTGCGAGCCCCACTGGATCCAAAATGTTTTAGAGTCGCCACCTTTATTTTAAGGCAAAAATAAAGGAAAACCAGAGAAGAAAACCAGAGATTTTAGAAAGCGGGTTCGGAGGCTAAGTTACGAGTTGGGAAGGTGCTAGGCACCCAACTCGCCCTTTCGGTCTCGAAGCGTTTTTGGCTGAAGTATGCTTATTGTCACATTTACTTAGCAAATAAATAAGGTCTTATTTTGACAAGGGAAAATTAAACAGATACATTCGTGGCCACATTATTTACGGACTCGCAGCCGTCTCTTTCCAATAATTACAGACACATTTAAAAATATTTGGCCATTATAACGGCTCTTTTTAGTATTATTTCCTAATAAAATCCGGGCAGCATAACTGCTTATATTTTGATATTGAACCGGACCGGAAATAATACATTTACAAATAAAGACTTTATTTAATAAATAAAGTAAATAAATACAAACTTATCTAAAAACATTTTGCCATAATAACGGCTACATTTAGTACTATTTCCTAATAAAATCCGGACAGCACAACTGCTTATATATTTACATTGGGCCGGACTAGAAATAATACTATTACATAGAAATAAAAGACTTTAACAATAAAAGCTTACAAACGGCGTAGGGGTGTGCTCGCTCTGTCCCTCGGGGAGAGAGAGTCTTTTTTTTCAGTGCAGTGCAGTGCAGGTTGAAGTTGTGTGTTGTGTGAATTTGGGCAGCGTAACTGCTCTGAAAGTTACTTTTCGGCCTCGGGATCGGGCGGGGGTGCTGTTTATTTTTGTTTGTTTGGTGGAAAGGCTAAATTTGGGCAGAGTAACGGCTTACTACTGGCTATTTTTGGACCGGGGAAAAGGGGTGGATACCTCGCTGGGGGGCTAAGGTACACTTCTACCGGTTGGATTTGTGTTTGGCGGAGGTTTGGCAGGGTTTCGAGGCTTTTGTGGTGATCTATCGCTATTTTATTTCTTCAGCGTAACAGAGACGCAGAGAAATTTTACGGATGAATTGAGCGCTGAATGAAGGAGCCGGACACTGCTATTTATAGGAAGGAGCTGGGACATCGTTGGAATTTTGTGATTTCTCTCCGTGCATCAGGGAGTTGTACACTGCGTTTGATGAATTGCATTTTACGGCAAATGGAGTGATGAACAGTGCTTGGAGAGTGGGGTTTGGGTGCCACCCTATAGGGGTTTGGGCGCCACACCCAAACCCTTGGTAGGTGGTGCCCAAACCTCAAACATTGCTCATTTTTGACACTTTGGCCCTTGCAATTTGTCCTTTTGTGCATCCTGCTTTGTCCTTTTGCAATTTTGACCCTGTAACTTGACATTTGTTAATGTTTTAACAGTTCTTGATATTTTTTGTCATGTCATGTATCTGGGGCACGAAATTGGGGTGTCTACAGCTCTATCAACGTAATCATCAGGGATGATCAAAGATTTTTCTTCCTTTTTCTCTTCATGAAAGGAAAGAAGAGACTGAATTAATAAGGGTAGGTGATCAATGGGAAAAACCATTTTGGAGGAATGGGAATCAGATTCTTTTGGTAAGGAGAGTATATGGGATGAAAGGTAAAATTGGAGAGAGGGGGAAAAAGTTGAGTGGTTTGAAGTTCGGCGGGTAGAACAACAGTTTCATAAGGAGTGTTGCAAGAAAAATATGTGCTATCTGTCATAAGACCTGAAGGAATTTGAGACTTTGAACTTAAGTTAATGATTAGAATGTAGAAAGTGTACTTGAAAATGTAGAGAGAGAGATGTAAGCAATGAAGTATGAATTCTTTTGAAAGCAGTGAAGTTTGTCATGGATTTTGTGGGGTTTAAATAGGAAAGTGATGGTGATAAGTTTAGCTTCAGTTTTAATGAGTATTGAAAGGGAGGAGATATGGTATGCATTGATAAATACAAAAGAATTTTTCATATTGATTATACCAAAACGTGATAGGGCTATGTGGTTGTGATAAGAAGCAAAAATAATGATGAGGGAATGTTTTATGTAAGAAGTGCTTCATCATAATTAATGCACTGATAGTTTTAAGACTTTAAGAGTATGTTAGGGTGTTCGAAAGCTTTGGACTTTGCACAATCATTTAAATGATGATAGAAATTTTATCATAAAGAGTGAGTCATTTTGATGTAGAAGATATGTTTGTGCTTACACTTATATCAACTGCCAGATGAAAAGAATTTTAAAAATGGACAGTTAAGTTTTAATGCATAGTTCCGTTTGTTTCAAATAAGTATGTGTGAATAAGGTATAAATTTTGATATTTGAAATGAAACAATTTGCTGAGATACATTTAGCAAGTGTTAAGGGTTTAGCATTTTACATGTGGTGTCTGAATTTAGCAGCTGGAATAGCTTACTTGCTTAACAACTTTCTTCAGCTGATGATGTGGCAGTTTTTGATCAGCTAATATTTTTCTATCTGCTGATAGTTGTAATCAGCCGAAAAAACACAGGGATTCTGCAGGTGCATCCGCTGATAATGAGAAGAAGATATTGTATCTAAAAATTTGTCATTAGCAGGTGCAGTGGCTAATGAGTGATGAGTAATTGACTATCTGCTGTCAGTCAACTTTTGCTAGAAGATAATTTTTTTCCTATATGTGTTAGTATCTCAAGCTCATATATGTATTAAAGAATAAGCATGCCTAATTCACCTCTTAAAAATTCAAATCTATCAAATTTTAAAGCTTTTGTAAAAATGTCAGCCAATTGAAATTCCGTGGGAAGAAAGTGATATATAATGCCAATATGCTTGGTTTTAGAATGCTTGACATGATTTTTAGGCACAAATATTGCAGATGTATTATCACAAAATATGGGACAGGTTCCCATCTGCATCTCATAGTCCATCAGCTATTGCTTCATCCAAAGGATTTTAGAACAGCAGCTATATACTCAGCTTCTATAGTAATGTAGAAACTAATGCTTAGTTTTTGCTGGCCCAGGATATGAGTCTATTTCCAAGGAACTGACATAGTCCACTTGTGCTTTTCCTGTTAACTCTACACACTGCAAGATCAGCATCTAAATATCCCATTAGATTAAAAGATGAATCTCTTAGATACCAAATGCCAAATTTTTCAGTGTTAATCAGATATCTAATGATTCTTTTGGCAGCTATCATGTGAGATTCTTTAGGATCAGCTTGAAATCTTGCACATACACATACAACAAACATAATACCTGGCCTACTAGCAGTTAGATATAAGAGAGATCCAAAAATACCTCGGTATACCTATTTCATCAGTTACTAGATGACATTCGACTCCCATTGGAGTATTTGCTAAATTTGCATCTTGCAAGTTAAACTTCTTTATAAGCTCTTTGGTATACTTGGCTTGATGGATAAATATTCCTTCTTCATTTTGCTTGATTTGTAAACCAAGGAAGTATGTGAGTTCTCCCATCATGCTCATCTCCAACTTGCCCTGCAGGTTTTCAAATCTCTTACATAAAACATCATTAGTAGAACCAAAAATAATATGATCAACATAAATTTGAACTAGTAAAATGTTTCCTTTGTGTTTCATGGAAAAGAGATTGTGTCAATTTTACCTATTGGAAAACCTTTTTCCATAAGAAATTTTGAAAAGGTTACATACCAGACTCTTAGGGCTTGCTTGAGTCCATATAAAGCTTTTCTTAGCTTGTATACATGGTTCTTCTTCTTGTTGTCTTGAAAACCAGGAGGTTGTTCAACATATACTTGTTCTTGAAGGTCTCCATTGAGAAATGCACTCTTCACATCCATTTGATAGACTTGAAATTTTAAAGGTTGCATATGCAAGAAATAATCTGATAGCTTCTAGTCTTGCAACAAGAGCAAATGTTTGATCATAATCAATGCCCTCCTCCTATCTATAACCTTGGGCTACCAACCTTGCTTTGTTCCTTGTGACATTTCCATCTTCATCCAACTTGTTCCTAAAAACCCATTTGGTTCATATTCCTTATTGGTCAGTAGGTCTGGGAACAAGTTGCCACACTTAACATCTTTCAAACAGATTTAGTTCTTCTTTCATAGCCTCAATCTAGTGGGGATCTTCCAATGCTTCATCAATCTTTTTGGTTTCACTAGAGAAGACAAAGGCATGAGAGTCAAGAGTCTCATTCCTTGAGCTACTTCTTGTCATTAATCCACCAAATGGATCACCAATAATGTTTGTAACTAGGTAATGTCTGACTTCTCTACTTTCTTTAGGAAGATCTGGAGTGGGGTTAAGAGAAACAGTATGTGTGTCAATTTGGGAAGAAGAGGTTTCAGCTGTTTGTTGGATTTCAGCTTCTGAAGGATCAGCTGGTATAGGATCATCTCGTGGAGTGTGAGTTTCAACTGCTTGAGTTTGGCCGTCCTGCTTATCTTTATTTTGGATTATTGAGCTATCAGCAAGAAAAGTGGAGGATGAAGGATTGTTCTGAAGTGAACTGTTAACATTTCATGTCTCAAAAATCTCAAAATTGTTAGAAACATCTTGAATCTCATTGGACTCAAGTAAAGAAAATTCTTCAAAAGTAACATGCATAGTTTCAACAATTATTTGAAATTTTCTATTGTAGACTCTATAAGCTCTACTATGTTTAGCATAACCAACAAAAATACCTCCATCAACCTTTTCATCAAATTTACCTTTGTGATCACTACTATTATAGTGAATGTAGCATTTGCAACCAAAGATTTTGAAATAAACAATGTTTGGTGTTCTGCCTCTCCACAGTTCATAGGGTGTCTTTCCATGAATTTGTTGATGAGAGATCTGTTTTGTGTGAAGCAAGCTGTGTTGATAGCTTCTGTCCAAAAGTACTTAGGCAGCTTGGCTTCAGCAATCATGATTTTACCAGCTTTTATAAGAGTTATGTTCTTCCTTTCAGCAACCCCATTCTGCTGAGGTGTTCTTACAACTGAGAAATTGTGGTCTATACCATGATCATCATAGTAAGTATCCATTCCAAGATTCTTGAACTCAGTGTCATTGTCAGATCTTACACTTATGATATCACATTCTTTATGAGTCTGGAGATTTCTGAACAAGGCAGTGAGTATACCATAAGTTTCATCTTTGGACTGCATCATTTCAAGACATGTGTACCTTGAATAATCATCAACAACAGCTAGGGTATACTTGCTTCCACCTAAGCTTGAAGTAGAAACTGGTCCAAACAAATCCATATGCAATAATTCAAGTATTCTTTTGGTAGAAATACATGGTTTTCGTTTAAAAGATGTTTTTGTCAATTTTCCTAAAATACATGCTTTGCATATCTTATCAGTAGGAAAATTTACTTGTGGTAGACCATTCACTAACACTCTTTTTGAAAGTTTTGAAAGATATTTAAAATTTAAGTATGAAAGTCTTTTATGCCACAACTATAAAGTTTTTGAATAGTTATTTGCTACAAGACAAATATGAGTTTTGGATTCAATAGAAAACAAGTCAATAGCAAAAATATTTCTTTTTCTAGTTCCAGTTAATAAAACTTCATTTGAGATGTTGTCTTTAATAAAGCAGTGAGTGGGAGAGAATGAACAACTCATACCTTTGTCACAGAACTATGATATACTCAGTAGGTTGTGTTTTAAAAGCCTTGTACCAGAGATACATTATCAATGTTTATGGATCCTCTTACAATGGATCCATAACCTATGGTCTTACCTTTGGAAATGTCTCCAAATATGACAGCAAGTCCTTTAACTTGTGTGATATCAGTAAGTAATTCAACTGATCATGTCATGTCTGGAGCATACACTATCTATTATCCACACATCAGTTGATTTGTCATTTGCCATGAAGCATATTTAAAATGTGAATAAAAACATGGTACTCTTTATAATTTTGGGTCCAGAGGGTTAGCTTTCTTAGATAGACATACATGCCTTAGTTTAGGCAGTTTGGTTTTATTAGCAGAATTAAATCTAAACAGGTATTCATGAGATTGATGACCAAGAATAGAACAAATTTTGCACTTGTGAAAACCAGGTAGGTCAGTCATTGTGGGTGATTTTTCTTGTTCAGCTTGAGTCTGCTCAAAGGTCTTAGCAGCAACAAATTTGATATGCTTGAACCTGTTAGCATCCTTCCTTATGATCCCTCCTCTTATTCCAACTGACTGATGTTTGACAGCAGGTGGATGTGCATCAGCTGTTTTACTAGCTGATACAGCTTAAGGGGTTTGAGAAGAAGACTGAGAGTTGTCATTGTTCAGCTTCTCCTTTTTGTTGAGAGACTTTTTGAGCTGATATTTAGGATAAGCATAACTAACTTTACTATAAGTTGGTCATTTATCCTTTTTGAGTATAACATTTGAATCATTTTTTGACTGTCTAATCTCACAGTATTCATCAGCTTTTGTAAATCCAAGCCCATGTTGATCTTCATGATATTTTTGCTGACCGATGATGGTTTCAACAACGACTTTTGATTTTGAGTAAGTATCAACAACATTGGTCAATTGTTGATTCCTGTTTAAAAGATCAACTATTTGAGCTGTTGAGATTCTAGCTTGAGTTTCATATTATTCATTTAAGCTTTTAAGTTGCAGCAATTCATTCTGCTAAATTTTATATAGCTCATTGATCTTTTGTAGCTCAGTGTTCTCATCAGAAACTCTTTTAAAATTAGTAGACAAAGATGTGTGTATTATTTGGAGAGTTTCAAACTTTGAATACATCTTTTGCATTTGATCCATGAGATCAACAACCTTTTTGTTTGAGGTTTTCTCCTCCTGCTGTTTTGACAGATTTACTTTAACAATTTTAGCAGTCTTTGGAGGAGTTGACTTTATTTTCATGTTAGGTTGACTACTAATGCTTTGTTTATAGAAACTATTTCTTATTTTTTTAATCACAAACTGTTCAGGTTGGATGACCTTGGGCAGTCTATGATTAGTAGTAGGTGAGCATAAAGGTTCATCATCAGAATCAATAAAAGAATTTGAATGCTCATTTTATGAATCATATATAGTTGATTATGCAACAAGACAAATATTTGCTTCTTGCACAAAATCATCAAATTCATCCTCTGAATCTGTTTCAATCCAAGTTGCTAAATTTTTATGTTTAGCAACTAACCCTTTTTTGCCTTTCAAAGTTTCTGATAGCTCTTTTGTAATACTCATTTCTGGTAGTTGGACAGTTTGAAGCATAGTGTCCATGTTTTCTACAATTGAAGCATAATAGTTTTTCATTCTCATCTTTTTCTTCATTGGATTTGAAGTAAGGCCTTTGATAGTTTGAAGGAGAAGATCTTTGGAAGTTTGAGGAAGATTTCTGAAAACTAGAAGAAGGTTTTTGAAAAATTCTTTTGAAAGATTTAAACTTTCTAAACTGTTTGGCAAAGGCAGCAAACTCATCCTCCTCAAAGTCATCATCTGACTGAGATTTGGAGGCTTCTGAATTTTCATGTTGAACATATAAACATATGTCTTTAAAACTTTTCTCAATTTCTTGAGTTTTAGTAATTTCCTTTTCATAAATTTTGAGACTAGTAACAAGACTACGTATGTGAGTTTTGTTCAAGTCTCTTGCTTCCTTTATGGCAGTTACCTTGACATGTCATGAGCTTCCTAAACTGTTAAGAAATCTCATATTTAAATCTTTCATGCTATAGACTTTACCAAGAGAGGAGCATCTATTACTTATCTCAAGAAATCTGTCATAGACATTCTTGAGTGATTCCTTTGGATCTTTCTTGAATGCATCAAACTCTTATATGCGGTCTTACATCTTGTTGTCCTTAGTATTTTGATCTCCTTCAACATATTCAACAAGAGCTTCACATATATCTTTGGATGTTTTGCAATCATATATTTGTTTGTAGTTCTCATCTGGAACAACACTTGAAAGAATGTGTATTGCCTTGGCATCTAACCAATCTTGTACTTTATCTTCCCCAGTTCATTCAAACTAAGGTTTAAGTACATATTCTGCTTCATCAGCAGGAAGTGGATTTATAGTATCATCATCTGCAGAAGAAGATTTACCCAGATTAGTTTTTTACTTTCATGGGTAGCATGGGGCCATTTTTAATACATTCCGCTAATCTTTTATCAATGTTGTTCATATATCTTGTAATCCTTTCTTTCCATATATCAAAGTTATCTTCATAAAAAATAGGTACTTGAGTGACATTGTTTGATTGAAAAGCTTTTAAGGTTGTCATGATCGATCTTTCAAGTTGTTAGACTTGAAAAAATAGATTTTTTCAAAAAGTGTAGCTCTGATACCAATTGTAAGTCCAGTTAGCAACGAAATAAGGCTAGAGGGGGGGGATGAATAGCTTTTTAAAAACTTTAAGCGTTATTTTGAAAATCTTCAAAAAATGCAGTGGAAAAGATAATTTTTCAGCAGGTAGCAACTGCTAAACTTAAAACCCTTTGGTTTGGTTTTTTTTTTTTTTTTGGTCACTTAAGTATAATGACTGAATTGAAGAACAATATATAAGATCAACTATGTAAAAAACTTAGGACTGTAACTGTTAAACACTTAAGTAGATAGAAACTACTTAAATGTATTAACAGTAAAAACAGTGGTCGACAAAACACGATATTTGAGTGGTTCACGGTGTTAAAACTACTACGTCCATTACCAAGTTGGTCAAATTTGGATTTTGAAGTGCACTAAGATTATATATATATACTAAGTGATCACTAACGGATAAGTGTACAACAAAAACCAATGTTTGATGAGTTTGATCTTAGCAAGAATCAAATTCGTGCAACAATCTGTGATCCTTTAAGGATTTGAAAGAATAAAGGAGCAGATAATTAGTGATTTGCTCAAAACAGAAACTAGAAAAGAATATCTATGAAAGAAACTGTCTAGTAATGTTTTGGAGAAGAAGCTCTTCAAGGAAAGATTGAAGTTCTAGGTTTGAATGAGAGTTTCAACGTGTTTCTCTCTTTTTGAGTGATATAGAGAAGTTTTGATTTATGAAAGCTTGAACATGTAATATTGCAAAAAGTGTCTTCTTCATTCCTTGCTTCAAACGCTTTATATAAATATCCATAATTGTAGCCGTTTGAAAGAGCGAGGTTGAATCTTGAATTTCTTGATGAAATGATGTTTCATTGAATGCCCAGAAAATATGGAAACTGTAAGAGACAAAGAGTATTTCCTAGTATAAAATATTAAAGAGACTGGTTAGTTAGGTATGAGTATACAAAGAATATTTATGACATGCAAGAAAGTCTTCTATTGATAGGACATGCAAATAGTTCTTTTGTTTAAAAAAGTTTACAAAAATAATGTTTTATACTAGGTGCGTGAAGGTCAGATCTTTTTCAAATGAATACAGAGTTTTCAGCAGGTAAAAATTTTTAGATTATAAGCACGTGTTGACATTGTGTATCAGCAGCAACAACTGCTAGCTGTTGGCTGATAATTTATGCTTTAGGCAGATAGAATGAAACTAGAATGTAGGCTGCTAAGTAAAGTCAAAATGGTATCTGCTGCATAAATAATAGAGGATGTTTTGTCTGCTGAATGTTTTAGCAGATAAATTTAGACTTGTCACAAAGTCGAAGTTTAAAACCGATTTAAGGATTTTGGACAAGTATTTAATCTAGATGGTTTTAACTTAATGGTTTTAAGTAAATCTAAGATATGTGAGTTTTTACAGACACCATGACCAAATGTCTTCCAGATGACGTGAACCTTGATATTATGAATGATGTCATAATTGGAATGACTCTTCAATTGATAAGTTAAATTTTAGATACAAATAACGAATCTACGGTATTTATATTTCAAGTTTTCAATCAAGAACACTCAAAGAAGTAGCACAATTTCTACGAAAGAAATCTCAAACCCAATATTAATTCAACGTTAAAGTAAGACAATATTATGAGCCCTTTAAATAGCCTAACAAATCCTAAAATACTAAAAAAAGGTAACCCTAAAATCAAGTAAATAAGGAAACAAAACTCTAAATAATAAAGTTTACCAAAATTGTAAAACTGAAACTGCGGCCGGGCACGAGCGATCTACCTTAATGGCCAGAGCATGAGATATTCCCAACATTCTGTCCTGCGCAAAGAAACTTTGATAAAATGTCACTTGGACCCCCTAAAGTCTCCAAAACATCCCCCAAACCTTCTAACTTGGCACATATAGAGCCCCTGAGCTCTTGGATACACTTTTAAAACTTGTCAAGATCATATCAAGGAGCCACCCCTTGGTCCCATACGAGTCATCCTTTTGAATCTTGTGTCGTCCTGTGGTACGATTTTGGTGACTATTTGGCCTTGATGTCCTCAATAAAGATTTATATGAGGGAGATTATAATATCTTATCGCACATCCGGTAAACATGAGACTTGAATGTGTTTTATATAAAATATTGTATGTGGTGTATTTCAATATTTTAGTACATTATATAAATCAATTATATCGTTAAATTCTGTGAATGAAAAATTAGCTCAATTGATTTTACAATATAACTGAATGTGAAAAATACTTCATTGCTTTCAAAAGAAGCAATACATGTAAATTTTCAATCTAACCCTATTTTATATTCTATGAACATTAGATTGTAGTAAGGTAAAAACTTATATAAAACGGTCTTACGGATAGTTTTTATAAGATGGATCCTTTTTACTCGATTCATCGTGTATTGGTGGGTTAAACTGTATAAGAGTGGAGCTCCGTCTTACGAATTAAGATCCGTAAGACGATATTACAGAAAACTTACTCTTGTAGTAATCCTGGCAAATGGCGAAACATAGATACATCACCTATATATAATAAAAATAAAAAATAACTTATTAATTAGAAAACGAGGAATGGCCTTCAAGTGCTGTACTTCTTCGGTTAGCTTCCCATCTACTGGACGATTGACCTTAATCATAACAAAACCAACAAAAAGAATATAATAAGAATATGTACAATTTATCATCTATATTATATTATACAGGAAAAGTTGACATATGGGATTAATTTACTTCAAACCTTGCCTCTAAATTCTACTCAAAGAATTCTCTTTATATTTATTTAAAAATTATTCAGGTATTAAAAAAAGGTAAAAACTTAAGTAAGACGGACTTACTGATCCTAAATTCGTACGACGGAGCTCCAAAAATGATAAAAAGAAGGTTGTTGAAGAGGCAACTTATCAAAGAAGACCGCGGATTACCCATGAAGAAGACAAAAACTTGAGTAAGACGGTCTTACGTATATTTTTTGTAAGACGAATCCTCTTTACTTGACCCACTGCGTATTAGTGGGTTGAGCTGTGAGAGAGTGAAGCTCCGTCTTACGAATAAAGATTCGTAAGACGGTCCTGATGAGACTTACTCCATCAAGAATAGAGGTTAAAATGAAAAAGAGAAATAAACGAAATAGGTTGGATTCGGGCCGGATCAAATGACCTAAACTCGAACCCATTCAAAAAAGGCAAAGGTCATGCGCAAGTGACATCACATTAATGAAATATTTCATTAATTGCTTCGGTACCCGCCAATTTCCAAATCGTGTGCATGTGCCCTTCCTCTTTCCAAATTTTGCTGTCGAAGTCACTTTGTGCTCAAACTTTGCATTTAGTCCTAAATCAACATAAAACTTTAATTAATTTTATTTTCATGCAAAATGTCACTTTGTGATCAAAAGTGAAACATTTAAAGACAAAAGTGACATTTTTTGAGTGAAAATGTGACAATTTTCATTAAAATACAAAGTGACACCTTTATAACCAAAAGTGATACTTTTAAGGCCACGTGAATATTTTTAATAATAATGCAAAAAAACACTTTATGGTCAAAAGTGACACATTTCATGCTAAAAAGTGACACTTAACCACTAAAAGTGACGATTTTCATTTATAATGCAAAGTAACACTTTTCAAAGCAAAAATGATATATTTAAAACCAAAAAGTGACACTTTTTAAAGAAAAAATAGTTATAATTTTTATTAAAAATGCAAAATGACACTTCTAAGGTCAAAAGTGACATATGTGATGCTAAAAATTAACAGTTTTAATATTAAAACGTGACACTCTTCATTTATAAACATTATAGGTGACACGGTAGTTTTCAAAAACGGATGGATTTCAATGAGATTTATGTATTTCAGTGCGATCAGCCGATCACAAATTCTAACTATCACATTTGAAAATCAAAATTCTTACAACCCAAAACGACGTAGTTTCTATAAGATAATTTTTTATAATTTTATTTTTTATATTTGAGCTCACCAGCCCTAAAGGGTGGATCCCCCCTTGCTTATAAGTAGGTAGGTGGCCACCCAATTAAGCTCAGCTTGCTACACAAGACCTACTACAAGCTCATATGTGACTTATATATATATATATATATATATATATATATATATATATATATATATGGGTTGAAGATCTTACACTTACATTGGAATATCCATGACATAAAAATAAAAATAATTATTAATTGAAATTACCTTGCTAGTAAAATTGCTCATTAAAACCATTCATGGAGTGCTGTTGAGGCAAATTCATTGAACCATTCTCTTGTCTTATTACTTTCTCCATATTCTGCAAGGATGAGAAAGCCATATACGGGCGCGAATCCTCTATAACACCCCCATTGTTGTTACTATACTCTAGCACATGACCACTAATACTATTGTTAATTCCCCCAATTACATTATTCATCCCCTTATTACTATTGTTGCTAGTGTTCCAACCCACCAAACCTCCTCCTCCTCCTCCTCCTCCTCCTTGTGTTAATGGCAATGGCAATTGATGATGGAAAATCTGTTGTTGATATTGGCTTTTGTACAACTTAAGTTCTTCGTAAACCCTTCTATACTCTCCGTAAGGACCGAGTATCGGATCTTTTAGACGACAAAACGCTTCCCAAACAAGCGAATCAACCGCCCTTTTCCCGTCGTCGACGGTAAGATCTTTCACTATCTTTATCACATTGCTTACTCCAAAAACCTTGTGCACAGCTTGGAATTCACGAGTCTTTTCTGCAGGGAAGAAACGTGCCAATACACAATTTTCTGTGCATCGTTTCCGTTGATGTCGGCACGATGCACAAGCGGGAGCTCCATTAGGCCGTTCCATTCTATATAAATCAAAGGGTATATATATATATATAAGAACAAAACAAACTAGGGTTTTTTTTGTGGTTTTCTTTTTAGGGTAGAAAAACTACTAGAAAACGAATAAAGGGAAGAAAAACTAAGTAAAAGTTATATAGACTTAGTTTGTTTTTGTTGTTGTTAACAATGGAAAGAGTGCATGAAAGAAGGGTAGAAGATTTGATGGAGAAAGGCTTGTGGGGAGAGAGAGAGAGAGAGAAGAGAGAGAAGCGACCATGAAAAGATGGCCTCGTTGTATTATAAAAAGGAGAAGAGGATCTTTGATTCTTGATTAAGGGTTGATTAGGGTGTAGGTAACTCACATGAAGACTAAGAGTGGCGGCGAGTAATTATGACGTATAGGACATTGATTATTTTTGGTAATAGAATTATAGTATTATTACATTTGATTTTAGATTATTAATTATTGGTAAAAGTATGATTTTGATACACCGGTGTAATTACGTTTTTTTAACAATATTTTTTTCAAAATTAGAATCATACTAGATTTTATGTTCGATGTTAATATATCTTATTTCGTCAATCGAAATGACAGTACCTAAATAGAATATGCGATTTAAAAAAATATTACATTTTAGTTGAAAGATTGATGTTTTATAAAAGATAACCGTTCAGAAGGTGTGACTTTGCTATATAAAGATAAAAGATAGGGAGAAAAAAAATAGGTGACTATTCTTTATATTAATTGTAGGGGTGACTTATAATAGGGAAAGAAAAAATAGGGAGTTAAAAATAGATAACTATTCGCACATGTGAATGTGAAGGTGAATCTCAACCGTTAAATTTTTTAAGATAATTTAATCATAACCTCTGAATAGTCATAGTCAATTATCTAGCTGTTTTATAATATAGACTAGATCTTCGTGCCATCAGTATATCTGATTTCGTCTATTGAAACGCCAAAGTCTAAATAGAATGTGCGATTTAAAAAAAATATATTACAGTTGAGGGGTACATTACTTCAAGTGGTAGTTGAGGAGCACTATTCGAACTCAACACATAGTTGAAGGGGGTTATTTATAAGGAGTTATATGTAACTGACCTATGAACATTTGATTTTGCAGCGGAATCAACCCCCACGGTCAGATAATCTCAGTCAATTAATTGAGCTCTATTGTGAGATTATATTAATGTAAGGTTGACGTTTTGTAACGAGTAATGATTTAGAAGATTAATCTCAGGGTGTGACTGGTCATAATATTAATTGTAGAGGGTGACTTTGTAACAGGATGAGAGAAATAGAGATTTAAAAATGGATAACTAGTCTCACACATGTGAATATGAGAGTGAATCACAGTAATTAAATTTTTAAAGATAATTTAATCTCAATCTCTAAATAGTTTTAGTTAATTGCACACGTATGAGAATGAATTCTATTGTAATATAAATTAAATTGATTACTCCGTCCCAAAATTATTATCTTCCTTTCTTTTTTCGTCTTTCCCAAAAAAATTGTCTTGTTTGAAACTTTTCTTTTTTAGACAACACTTTTACCACTTTATCCTTATTTTTTCATCTTATTTTAATTATGAACCACATACACATGGATTTTAAAGTAAATTACACATCAAACTAATATTAATAATCAAGTCAAATGTATTTTCTTAAACCGTGCGTCAAGTCAACCCAAACAATAATTTTAGGATAGGGGAGTATTAACTATGCACTAGATTTTGTGGACACAAATTTCTTGTTTGACATTGAAATGACTAAAATTTTATTTAAAGACATTTGATTGGTTGAGATAAATAATAACTTGTAACGATAATAGTCCTTTTTGAAGCGTTTGTGTAATTTTATAACTTACACCGCTGATGTATCAAAATTAAATTCAATTGTTAATTTATTGAGGTAATAATTTCAACTTTGTGCCGAAAATAGTGCTTGTTCGGACGTGGATTTTTTTTTTTACCTTTTGTATTATTGGTCCCATAATCTTTTTATTTATTATTTTTTAACGTTTTTTTTTTCAATTAATGTACAGTTTGAAAAAAAAAATCACAAACAAAAATTATACAATCAAACACTAAATAGCAAGCAGGGGAATACTTTATTGGAATAATTGCGGAAGTCCACTCTAGAGTTTTTAATTACTTTAGTCTTGTGTTTTTTTTTTCCAACCGAAAAATGACACTCTCAGGGAAAAAGACTACGATGCCTTTAATTAGTCTCAGGTGCGATACAGAAATGTATTACGATGTATCGTTTTTGCACCACGATAAATCAATTTTAATTATACAATCTATTTTTTGCACTGTGATGAATCAATTTTTACACCATGATATATTAAATTTAATTCCGATGCATAATTTTTTTCCCTGATGCAAAATGGATTATCCCCGAAAAAATTCTGATGCACAATTTTGGTTTAGCGATACAAAATTAATCCGATGCACAATTTTTTTTCCAATGCACAAAATGGATTACCGCGATGCATCAATTCAATCAACCAATTGATGTATCACGATGCAAACTGAGTTTGAATGCATCTCCTCCACCTTCTTCTTCCTCCTCGTAAGTCATCTTTTTCATCATCGAACTTAGCCTAGATCCATTACAGTATCTTACTTAATGGTTAAAAAAATGGCAACATGGATTTTATTTGGAGAAATTACAGGTCAGTCATTTTCCAAAGTTTATAACCTCTCTAGACTCGTATTTTTTAAAAAGGAAAAGTCATTTTTGGGGGTGAAAAAACTACGATACTCTTAATGAATAGAAGGCACGCTACGAAGATCACTAACTCTGTGCATCACACTGCATCAATTTTCGCACCGTGATGCATCGATTTAAATTACCTAATATAATTTTGCATCTCGTTGTACCAATTTTATGTACCATGATGCATTAATTTAAATTATCAAATAAATTTTTTGTACCACGATGCATCAATTTAAATTACTATATCCAATTTTCCATCGCGCTGCACCATTTTTATGCATCGAAATGCATCAACACAAGCAACCAATTGATACATTATGATGCAAATTGGTTTCAAAAGCATCTCCTCCTTCCTCCCCTCTGTCTTACTGAAAATCCTCCAACCAAGTTTTTTTTTTTTTCAATTAAATCCTCCAACCAAGTTCAGGTTCATTAAGTATCATACTTAATGTACAAAAGGACGCTGCCCCCTCGACTCCCGCGACCTGACCTGGTCGGTCGATCTTCGTTTTATTCTACAACAATAGTGATTTTTGAATTTAAAATGTTGATCGAAGCTATTGGAGACGATATGAGCATTTTAGGATTATATTTCGAAAAAGGATTTTAGCATTTGAAAAAAAAAAAAAGGGAAGTGGAGGAGTTACAAATTTGGTCAAATGGAATGGCCCGAAATTACCCCATCCTAATATTATGATGGATAGGACAATGATTATTTTTGATAATATAGAATTCTAGCTTTACATTAGATATCTAATTCATTGCGACGATAAATTTAGTCTTTCTATTAATGTTTTAGTTACCGTTTACTAATTTTCTTCCTTTTTAGTATTTTTTTTTAATAATTATAAAACTCAAAAAAATTCACCAAAAAAAATAAAATACATAACCATACGCTAAATGGTGGGCAGTTTACTTTATGAATTTAATTTTGATCTATCACAGTGTAAATTTTAAATTTACACAAGCATTTTAAAAAACAATATTACAAAATAAAAGACCTAAAAATTTGTTTGATTCATATCATACATGATATTAATTGACACTATACATTTTTTTAGCTATAAAATCAAATATATAGTTCTTTAAAGTTCGTGTTGCATGCGTTTGTATCAACCAATCAAATATCTTTAAATTAAAACATTAGTTATTTTAATGTAAAAACCTGAAATTTGAGTTTACAAAATTTAATGTGTAGTTAGTATGCCAGAAAAGATCAATAATATAGTATTTAAGACCATTTTTTTAATCAATGAATGTATTTTTGATGTTGCTTATGTACAGTATTAGAGATGTGACTTGATAAAGTGTGAGATCTCAGATTCGATCCCTTTCTATGTCCCTTTTAGAAGGGAAAAAAATGTTACTTATGTAAATTTTTCCTTTTTACCTTATTAAAATGCGAAAATTGGTAGTTGGAAGCTTGGATCAAGTTTTTATGGGCCTGTTAATGGACGAATGGGCTTCCAAGCTCGAACAGAATAGAGAACCCATGATAAAGGCCCCCACAAAAAGTAAATGGGTTATTAGCCAATTCTTAAGACAGAACAGCCCCTTTCTAGTTCGACCTAGAAATGTGGCTGTAGCTTATTCTTACACAATCTTACGAGAAATTAGGGGTTTACATCATAACCACGAAATCAAATAAAATAGTCGGTTTTGGTCCAAAAAATTCGGTTCGGGTTTCAAAATTGAAATTTTGATAAGTTCGGTTCAATTCATGGTTTTTTATACAAATCAAATCAAACCAATCTTCTATTTTTATTTAATTATATATATATATATATATATATATATATATATATATATATATATATATATATATTATAATACTCCCTCCGTTTTGGGCAAAGAGTCCACTATTTCATTTTGAGATGTTTCTCTGAAAAAGTCAATTTTCAAAATTTATGACATAAAAGTGTCATTTTATTTTGATACACCGGTGTAATTACGTTTTTTCAACAATATTTTTTTTTCTAAATTAGAATCATACTAGATCTTCATGTCCGTGCTAATATATCTTATTTCATCAATCGAAATGACAATGCCTAAATGGAAGGTGCGATTTAAAAAAATATTATATTTACATTGCTTCAAGTGATAGTTGAAGGATTGATGTTTTATAAAAGATAACTGTTCAGATGGTGTGCCTTTGTAATATGAAGATAAAACATAGGGAGAAAAAAGGGGTGACTGTTTTCTTATATTAATTGTAGGGGGTGACTTGTAATAGGGAAAGAAAAAATATGGAGTTAAAAATGGATAAGTACAGAAAAAATATGGAGTTAAAAATAGATAAGTACTCATACATTTGAATGTGTGAAGGTGAATCTCAATCGTTAAATTTTTTAAGATAATTTAATCTCAATCCCTGGATAGCTCTAATAAATTATCTAGCTGTTTTATAGTATAGACTAGATCTTCGTGCTCGTGCCTATGACACGGTGCAAGTATATATGATTTCGTCAATTGAAGCGCTAACGTCTAAATAAAATGTGTGATTTTTTTGAAAAATGTTTCAATTGAGGGGTACATTACTTCAAGTGGTAGTTGAGAGCACTATTCGAACTCGATACATAGTTGAGGGAGGTTATTTATAAGGAGTTATATGTAACTAGCCTATGAATGTTTGATTTTGCGGCAGAATCAACCCCCATGGTCAGATAATCTCAGTCAATTAATTGAGCTCTATTGTGAGATTATATTAATATAAGGTTGATATTTTGTAACGGGTAATGATTTAGAAAATTAATCTCAGGGTGTGATTGTTTATAATATTAATTGTTGGGGTGACTTTGTAATAGGGTGAGAGAAAATAAAGATTTAAAAATTGATAACTACTTTCACACAATTGAATATGAGAGTAAATCTCAGCCATTAAATTTTTAAAGATAATTTAATCTCAACCTCTAAATAGCTTTAGTCAATTACACATGTGTGAGAATGAACTCTATTGTAATATAGATTAAATTGATTACTCTGTCCCAAAATTATTATCTTCCTTTCTTTTTTCGTCCTTCCCAAAAAAATGTCTTGTTTGAAACTTTCTTTTTTAGACAAGTCTTTTACCATTTTACCCTTATTTTTTCATCTTACTTTAATTATGAGACACATATAGTATACACATGGACTTTAAAATAAATTATACATCAAACTATTACTAATAATCAAGTCAAATGTATTTTTTTAAACCGTGCGTCAAGTTAACTCAAACAATAATTTTAGGACGGAGGAGTATTAACTATGCACTAGATTTTGTGGACACAAATTTCTTGTTTGACATTGAAATGACTAAAATTTTATTTAAAGACATTTGATTGGTTGAGATGAATAATAACTTGTAACGATAATAGTCCTTTTTGAAGCGTTTGTGTAATTTTATAACTTACACTGTCGATGTATCATAATTAAATTCAATTGTTAATTTATTGAGGTAATAATTTCAACTTTGAGCCCAAAATAGTGCTTGTTCGGACGTGGGGTTTTTTTTTTTTTTTTGTATTATTGGTCCCATAATCTTTTTATTTATTATTTTTTAACCTTTTTTTTTTCAATTAATGTACAGTTTGAAAAAAAAAATCACCAAACAAAAATTATACAATCAAACACTAAATAGCAAGCAGGGGAATACTTTATTGGAATAATTGCGGAAGTCCACTCTAGAGTTTTTAATTATTTTAGTCCTGTGTTTTTTTTCTACCAAAAAATGACACTCTCAATGGAAAAAGACTACGCTGTATTTAATTAGCCTTAAGCGCGATACAGAAATGTATTGTGATGCATCGTTTTTGCGTCACGATGAATCAATTTTAATTACAAAATCTATTTTTTGCACTGCGATGAATCAATTTTTACACCATGATATATTAAATTTAATTCTGATGCATAATTTTTTTCCCTGATGCAAAATGGATTACCCCCGAAAAAATTCCGATGCACAATTTTGGTTTAGCGATACAAAATTAATCCCGATGCACAATTATTTTTTCTAATGCACAAAATGGATTACCGCGATGCATCAATTCAATCAACCAATTAATGCATCACGATGCAAACTGGGTTAGAATGAATCTCCTCCGCCTTCTTCTTCCTCCTCCACGTAAGTCATCTTTTTCATCATCGAACTTAGCTTAGATCCATTACAATATCTTACTTAATGGTTAAAAAAATGGCAACATTTATTTTATTTGGAGAAATTGCGGGTCAGTCATTTTTCCAAGTTTATAACCTCTCCAGACTCGTATTTTTTTTTAACAGGAAAAGTCATTTTTGGGGGTGAAAAGACTACGATACTCTTAATAAATAGAAGGCGTGCTACGAAGATCACTAACTCTGTGCATCACACTGCATCAATTTTCGCACCGTGATGCATCGATTTAAATTACCTAATATAATTTTACATCGCGTTGTACCAATTTTATGTACCACGATACATCAATTTAAATTACCAAATCCAATTTTTGTACCACGATGCATCAATTTAAATTACTATATCTAATTTTCTATCGCGCTGCACCATTTTTATGCACCGAGATGCATCAATGCAAGCAACCAATTGATTCACTGTGATGCAAATTGGTTTCGAAAGCATCACCTTCTTCCTCCTCCTCTATCTTACTCATGAAAATCCTCCAACCAAGTTCAGGTTCATTCAATATCGTATTTAATGAATGAAGGGACGTTGCCCCCTCGACTCCCGCGACCTGATTTGGTAGGTCGATCTTTGTTTTATTCTAGAACAATGGTGATTTTCGAATACAAAATGTTGATCGAAGCTATTGGAGACGATATGAGCATTTTAGGATTATCTTTCCAAAAAGGATTTTAGCATTTGTAAGAAAAAAATACGGGGAAGTGGAGGAGTAACAAATTTGGCAAAATGGACTGATCCAAAATTACCCCATCTTATTATGATGTATATGACAATGCTTATTTTTGATAATATATAATTCTAGCTTTACATTAGATATCTAATTCATAGCGACGATAAATTTTGTCTTCTATTAATGTTTTTGTTACCTTTTACTTTTTTTCTTCCTTTTTTATATATTTTTTAATAATTATTAAACTCAAAAAAAATTCACAAAAAAAAAAAAAAAAACATAACCATATGCTAAATGGTGAGCAGTGGATTACTTTATGGATTTAATTTTGATCTATTGCGGTGTAAATTTTAAATTTACACAAGCATTTTAAAAAACAATATTACAAAATAAAAGACCTAAAAATTTGTTTGATTCATATCATACATAATATTAATTGACACTATACATTTTTTTAGCTATAAAATCAAGTATATAGTTCTTCCAAGTTCGTGTTGCATCCGTTTGTATCAACCAATCAAATATCTTTAAATTAAAACATTAGTTATTTTAATGCATTGAGTTTACAAAATTTAATGTGTAGTTAGTATGCGATAAATGATCAATAATATAGTATTTAAGACCATTTTTTAATCAATGAATGTATTTTTGATGTTGCTTATGTACCCCAAAGGGAGTGGCTTGCTTCACAAAGTGTGAGTTCTCAGGTTCGATCCCTTCCCATGATCCTTTTAGGAGGAAAAAGTAATGTTGCTTATGTAAAATTTTGGGTAAATTTCAAGTTGGTACAATTTTAGAAACAATTTTTCATCTAGGTCCATCAATTTTTTGGACATTTCATATAACTACAAATTGGGTGCCAAATGACAAAAATACTATTAATGAAGATAAATCTCATCCGGCCTAAAAAAAACCAAAAAATGTTGATGTCAAGGCTTGGCATCAGCACTGTTTTCATAGTTTATTCAACCAAAAAAATTTCAAAAATGCTGATGCCAATGCTTGACATCCGGTTGATAAAACATGCATCATGACTATTTATTCAAAAAATGCTAATGTCACGACTTGACATCAGTACTGTTTTCATAGTCTATTCAACCAAAAAATATTCAAAAAATGTTGATGCCAAGGTTTGGCATCAAGAAGACCAAAAAAATTAAAAAATGTTGAATCCAGACATCAGGTTGACAATCCAGACATCAAGTTGACAAACCAGGCATCAGGTTGATGCCAAGGCTTGGCATCAGGACCTCCCTTCCCTTCCCTGTCACCAACCTCACTGTAGGTTTCACAGTTTATCCGCCATCACTACCAGCGACATCCCTCTGATTCCGGCGAAACCTCTCTCCTGATGTTGATGCCCCTCTCTCACCTCGCCGGCCTCGCCAACCCCCAGTTCTAGCTGTCTTCATCGGAGCCTCCAACGCCATTGTCAGTCCAGCCTCCAACACCCTCCTTCTTTTTCATCTTCATTTTCAGTCAAAGGTGCAACACCCAACAGCCTAAAGATCTGGCCTTCATCCTCAGTCCTACCGCTCCATCTCTGGCCAAAAGACCCAGCAACAAGCTCCACCAAAGCAGACCTTCTCACTGAGAGAACAAATATGAGATGGCAAATGCTGGTTCGGCGATGAAAGAAGCAAAAGAGATCAGTTGGATCTGTGGGCTACTGAGGGAAATCAGTCGAAGAGGAAGATGGAGGTGGTGTTGGATACAACGAGACTGAAATCGAAGCTAGAGAGGTCGCCGGGTTTGAAGGCCGGAGCGAGTGGAAACATGGGAGAGGTATTCTGGGGATTTGAAATTGGCGATTGAAACGATGAGACGAGGCCGGGCTGTCGTCCACAAATTCATTATCCCACTCGTAAGAATACGCGTATAAAGGGGCAGTGACGTATTTTTGCTCCAAAATTGTACCTGAAAGATGTGTCGAAAAAATAACTGGATTTATTTAAAGATATGTTTTAAAAGATGTACCGGCTTGTACTTTTTTTAAAATTTTTCCTCTTTACTTTATTAAAATGTGAAAAGTGGTAGTTGGAACTTGGAAGTTTGGATCAAGTTTTTATGGGACCGTTAATGGACGAATAGGCTTCCAAGCTTGAACAGAATAGCGAACCTATGATAAAGGCCCCCACAAAAAGTGAATGTGTTATAGCCAATTCTTATGACAAAACAGCCCCTTTTTAGTTCGACCTAGAAATGTGGCTGTAGCTTATTCTTACACAATCTTACGAGAAATTAAGGGCTTATATCTAACCACAAAATCGAACTAAATCAAATAAAATAGTTGGTTTTGCTCGGTTTTGATCCCAAAGATTCGGTTCCGGTTTCAAAATTGAAAAATTGATAAGTTCGGTTTAGTTCATGGTTTTTTATACAAATCAAACCAAACCAACCTTATATTTTTATTTAATTATATATATATATATATATATACGCATGCATGCATGCATGCATGCATGCATGCATGCACACACACACACACACACACACACACACACACACACACACACATATATATATATATATATATATATATATATATATTAATACTCCCTCCGTTTCGGGCAAAGAGTCCACTATTCCATTATGAAATGTTTCACTGAAAAAATTCAATTTTCAAAATCTATGACATAAAAGTGTCATTTTATTGTTAATGTATTACTAAAAAAGATATTTTCTTAAAAAAGTTAATTATAAACGGGGACTCTTTACCTGAAACAGATGGAGTATTTTTTTTTATAACTATTATGAGTTGTTGATCGACTAGGTATAATCTAGGCCTTTGATTTCATCATTCATATATATACATATTTATATTTATATATAAATATATATTATATATAAATCGAACCAAATCTAGATTGTTGGAAGACTTTATTTTATTTAATTGTTTGTGTTTATTTTGGAATTTGCATTGTTATTTAATGATAATTTACTTTTAATAGGTTATTTTATAATGTTTTATGTTAATTCCAAATTAAAATCTTATTTTTATTGTTATTGTTAATGTTTTGTTAAGTTGATTGAAAAAGAATTTATATAAACTACAAAACCAAACCAAACCTGATTCGGTTTGGTTTAAAAATTTTGGAACCAATTAGAGCAGGTTCGGATCGTGGTTTTGGTCTAAACCAAACCAAACCGAACCACACCCTACAAGAAATGTTAGAAAAGTAATTTCCAATTAATCAAGTTTCTAGAAAGAGTTTTTGCTAAATGCATATGTTGGTTCAAGTTCTTGGAAAGAAGAAAAGTCTCTATAGTAATTTTTAAGTTCATATGAGTTCTATTTATAAATTGTTGTGTAACTGAAGTTTTCTCATAAGAAAAGTTATCAAGAAAACACATATCTCTACTCATATATTTCCTTAAGTGCAGCAGCACCAGAATTATAAAATTCATTCCTTCTTGTTATTGTTGATTCTTATGTTAAATTTATATCTGATCAGTACATTACATCAGTTTTATACTTCAGTGGCTAATCGGGCTGCGTATCGATTAGCGTGGCAACTGTGTATAGAACTTTGCCTTGTATAGTTTTTATAGGACCTTTTCAGGATCAGCGGAAGACCCCTTCTCAGCTTCACCGGAAGACCTGCTCAAAGCTTAAGATCGGTAGACCTCGTGTCCAGCTGATCGGCTTCTACGTGTCCTCTTCAGAAGAAAGCTAGCTGGATTAATTCAAACTTATTTCCATATATTATTTGAATTAATCCAAGTCATTCCCTGACATGTCAAGCCGCCGAAAGCAACTTTCCGAAAAGCAGGAAGACCTTTTCGTCCCGAATGCTGAAAAGCAAGAAAGCGATCGCCCCTACTTTCGACTTCATCTCTCGATCGACACCAAATCGCCCACCTTTTGAAGATCTCGTAAATGATTATCTGCTCTAGATATCTGTGAAGAACGAAAATCCTTGATCGACCCATGCATTTAATGCATTTATGAATAGAGTGTTGAAGTCTTCGCCCTTCCAACGGATTCTTTTGAAATGCACTCGCTTTAAATCGCCATTGAAGACTGGAACAAAGAGACAACCGCATGTAATCAATCGAACACTTAAAGAATTGCTCGAATCTTCACAACTCCAAGTCTTTCACCAGCATTCAATAGATCCTCAACAGATCTAGAAGTCCTCGTCAAAAACAAGAAGCTGCTCTTCAACACTTATTGTTTTATTCTTCTTGTTGTTAACTTCCATTAACTATACTTCTGCACGAATTAAATATCTTGTATTTACAGATATTTAATTCCCTAGACCCAAACACAAGTCAATATTTTGTACACGATCCATTATGGATATTCTTTGTAATTGATCTAAGTGGAAAACATAGTGCACATTTTAAATCCAAGGTTGACTGCCTTGGTGGTGGACGTAGCACTCATTATAGTGTGAATCATCCCAAAATACTTGTGTTATTTCCTCTGCCTATGTATTGAACTCGCTTAGTTTCATTGTTTATATTATCCATTTCAGTGAGAACTTAAGTAATCGTAAAAGGTCTACCGGTAGTCCTTATCGGCGGCACTGAACAATTTTCTTGAAGGTCTTCCGCTACTTGATTCTTTTCATAGATTGCAAGTAACTTTCAAGGAACTTACTTTAAAAGTTTTAAAGTGTTAATAAGCTATTCAACCCCCCTTCTAGCTTATTATTGTGCTCATTGGAACCCACAGTTATCCCCAACAAATATGGTATCAGAGCTTGGTTTTCTTTACAATCCTCAATACATATACAATGGCAACAAATCAGGCTTCTACTTCCATATTTACATATACTCCTAATTAGGTCCCAATATTTGATGGAGAACACTTCGAGTATTGGATTGGACAAATGGAGACTATCTTTATTTTCTTTAATTATTTGTATTCATTTTAGAGTTTGCATTGTTTTTTAATGATAATTTACTTTTAATTGGTTATTTTATAATGTTTTATGTTAATTCTAAATTAAAATATTATTTTTATTGTTATTGTTAATGTTTTGTTAAATTGATTGAAAAATAATTTATATAAACTACAAAACTAAACCAAACCTAATTCGGTTTGGTTTGAAAATTTTGGAACCAATTAGGACAGGTTCGGTTCTTGGTTTTGGTCTAAACCAAATCAAACCACGCCCTACAACAAATGTTAGAAAAGTAATTTGCAATTAATCAAGTTTCTACAAAGAGTTTTTGATAAATGCATATGTTGGTTCAAGTTCTTGGGAAGGCGAAAAGTCTCTATAGTAATTTTTAAGTTCATATGAATTCTATTTATAAATTGTTGTGTAACTGAAGTTTTCTCATAAGAAAAGTTATCAAGAAAACACATATCTCTACTCATATATTTCCTTAAGTGCAGCAGCACCAGAATTATAAAATTCATTCCTTCTTGTTATCCCCAACAAATCTGGTATCAGAGCTTGGTTTTCTTTACGGTCCTCAATACATATACAATGGCAACAAATCAGGCTTCTACTTCCATATTCACCTATACTCCTAATCATGTCCCAATATTTGACGGAGAACACTTCGAGTATTGGAGTGGACAAATGGAGACTCTCTTTATTTTTTCTTTAATTATTTGTGTTTATTTTAGAATTTGCATTGTTTTTTAATGATAATTTACTTTTAATAGGTTATTTTATAATGTTTTATGTTAATTCCAAATTAAAATATTATTTTTATTGTTTTTGTTAATGTTTTGTTAAGTTGATTGAAAAAGAATTTATATAAACTATAAAACCAAACCAAATCTGATTCGGTTTGGTTTGAAAATTTTGGAACCAATTCGGGCAGGTTTGGTTCGTGGTTTTGGTTTAAACTAAACCAAACCGAACCACGCCCTACAACAAATGTTAGAAAAGTAATTTGCAATTAATCAAGTTTCTAGAAAGAGTTTTTGATAAATGCAAATGTTGGTTCAAGTTCTTGGGAAGGAGAAAAGTCTTTGTAGTAATTTTTCAATTCATATGAGTTCTATCCATAAATTGTTGTGTAATTGAAGTTTTTTCATAAGAAAAGTTATCAAGAAAACACATATCTCTACTCATATATTTCCTTAAGTGCAGCAGCACCATAATTATAAAATTCATTCCTTCTTGTTATCCCCAACAAATCTGGTATCCGAGCTTGGTTTTCTTTACAGTTCTCAATACATATACAATGGCAACAAATCAAGGTTCTACTTCCATATTCACCTATACTCCTAATCAGGTCCCAATATTTGACGAAGAACACTTCAACTATTGGAGTGGACAAATGGAGACTCTCTTTATTTCTCAAGACTTGTGGGAAGTTGTGGATGATGGATTTGCAGAACCACCATCTCAACAAGAAGATGATGCGTAAGACGGACGAGACTCAACAAAAAGAATTCAAGAAAAATGTAAAGGACACAAATGCTCTCAGGTTCATTCAACAAGGACTGAGCAAGGCCACATATCCAAGAATCCATGGTGTGAAACGAGCCAAGCAAGCTTGGGATATTCTAAAGGTGGGATTTCATGGCAATGACAAGGTAACACATCTTAAGCTTCAATCTATTTGGAGAGAGTTTGACAATCTGTCAAAGAAAGATAGTGAAGATATGCAAGTCTATTTAACTAGAGTTGTTGAATTTGTGAATCAAATCAGAAGTCTTGGAGATGTAATTGAAGAGATGTGGGAAGCTCTTGTGGAATACTTGGAAGGAGACCAAGATACAAGAGATAACAGAAAATATACATACATCCAACAGTTTGATTCTTTCAAAAAGGATCCTAAGGAAACCTTGAGACAAGCATACGATCGATTCAGTGAGGTAATAAATAGTTGCTTTTCTCTTAGTAAAACGTATGACAAAAAGGAAATGAATATGAGGTTTCTAGGCTCTCTAGGTAGCCTATGGCATGTGAAGACCACGGCTATGAAAGAATCTAAGAGCTTAAACGAGATGACTCTTCGTAGTCTTTACGCAAGTTTAAAGGTTTATGAACTTGAGGTTAATCAAGCTCTAGAGCAAGACAAACAGTTCAGAACTGTGTCTTTGCCAGCCATGGTCCAAGAAGAAATCATTGTTGAAAACAAACCTTCTATTTCTTCCAGTGAAAATGATTTTTTATCTGATGAACAATTTGCTATGTTTGTTAAACGTTTTCAAAAATTTGCAAAATATGGAAGAAAGAACACTCACCAACAACCTTTCAGGAAGTTTGGTGAAAGCTCATCTAAGGAAGAGCTTGTGTGTTATAACTGTAGAAAACCTGGTCACTTTGCCTCAAAATGTCCTAAGCCAAAATTTGAAGCATACCGAAAACCCACTTTTAGAAAACTTCAAAAACAAAAGGGTATGTTGGCTGAAGACATAGAAGACAAACATATTGCTTCATGGTTTGAGACTGATTCAGAAGAGGAGGAAGAGGATTGTGAGCAAGCTAACATATGCTTAATAGCTCATGATTCATGTCCTACCTATGACTCTGAAAATGAAGTTGTAGTTTCACCAAGTCCTTCGGACAAAAATGAAACCAACAGTGATAGTTTCAGTAAGGAAGAACTTCTCAAGGATAATCAGGATATGCTTGAAGAATTTAATTCCTTTAGAGTAGCCTATGTTAAAATGGCCAAGAACTGTGAGAAACTTACAGCTGAGAAATCTTTGATGGCAGCTGAGATTCAAACTCTCAATAGCTGTCAACAAGAGAGTATCAAACTGAAGGAAGAAAACAAATTTCTTCTTGACAAAATTGACTGTCTGACTGAGCACATCAAAGGACTAGACCTAGAGAAAATTGCCTTGCAAAAGACAATTGACTCCTGGAATAGCTCCAAGGATGCATTTGAAGAAATCCTTACAAGCCAAAAATCTAGCAATGATAAAACAGACATAGGATATTCAGATGTGTCTCTTCCGACAATCTCTTCAGTCAAAGAGAAAGGTGAATCCTCCGAAACTGCTAATGATATATCTTTCTCTAAAGGCAAAACACACCTTTGGGCCACTGTACTTTCCCAAAACTTGCAATTAGGCCACTGAGACGTCAAAATTTTCGGGATGGCCAATGTACCAGACTTATCTTGCACGTTAACCCATTTTTTGACGGACGTTACCTTTTGACGTTATCTTCGAGTGAAATACCCTTTTTGCCCTCGCCTTCATCACTTAAACGTCATTTCTTTGGAGCTACAGATGTGCAGATCAAACCAATAGACCCAAAAAAGCAATTTGAATGCTTAGATCAAACCAATAGAAACCAAATCTAAAACGAAAATCAAACCCAGATTTGAAGGGAGAAGGACGAAAATTCTCCAATGCTTGTATGAGCTGGATGCTCACTGGGTTTGAGGCAAAAACGAGGCTGGAAGCTTTTGATGAAGTTGAGAGATGAGAGAGATGTCGGCATTGGAAGATAGCGGGACTGTGAGAGGAAGGATTTGGCGGGGCTGAGTTTGCTATGTCGAAATCTTGGAGATGAAGACGCATACAAGGGAGACGAAGATGGAACAGATCTGGGATGGAGGCGGCGGAGATGGACACCGATGGCGGTTGGGGGTTATGGATGTATAAGGCAGAGCTTGAAGGATAACGATGGCGATGGAGATTCGACAAATCCCTAATCGTCTGGTCCACCGAAACCCTAACCCTAATCTCTCACCTAATCGGCCACTCCGACGGCGTCTCCGACCTCGCAAACGCGTTTCCTTGTACTCTTAAGAGGCATGGCCAGGGAAAAATGAAGAAATTATCATGGATGGGCAGTAACATCAATAACATCAACATCCAACCACCGCCACAGTACAGCTCCTACCGCCTCACCAAAGCCTTGAACCTCCACCAACGAGCCATCTCCTGCGTCAAATTATCCAACAACGACAAGCTCCTTGCCTCTTCCTCCTTCGACAAATCCCTAATCGTCTGGTCCAACGAAACCCTAACCCTAATCTCTCACCTAATCGGCCACTCTGACGCCGTCTCCGACCTCGCCTAGTCCTCCGACTCTCACTACATCTGCTCCGCCTCCGACGATCGTACCATCCGCATTTGGGACGAGTGACCAACTTCGTCTTATGCATCAATTTTAGCCCCCAGATCTACGTCAAAACCCAGATCTGGGTTAGAAGACAGTGATGATGATGATGAAGACGAGGGCAAACTAGGCATTTAACCTAACTTAACGTCCAAACTTAAAAGGGGTTAACGTGCAAGATAAGTCTGGTACAGTGGCCATCCCGAAAATTTTGACGTCTCAGTGGCCTAATTGCAACCTTTTGAAAAGTACAGTGGCCCAAAGGTGTGTTTTGCCTTCTCTAAACAGACATTTGGAAATATAGGGAAACAAGGTCTTGGTTATTCAAGTGTTCCTTACGTTTACCCTAAAGCTCAGAAAGGAAAAGCCAAAATGAATGATTCAAATGAGAAACCTGAGAAGGTAACGGTAGAGAAAGTGAAGTCTACCGGCAACGACTATGCCAAGGCAAAGTCCGCCGACTAGACCTACTAAATCTCTACCCGGTAACTATCAAGTTTGTCTATGAAACAGCAAAGCGCTTTCTGTTGAAGGTAAACTTAAAGGTATTCTACCGAATCCTCCTGAAAAGGTTTTCAACAGAAAAGCTAAAGCTAAGTCTGTTGGTAACCTACCTAGGAAGATTCGAAAGAAACCAATTAAGTCTACCGTCAACAAGCAAACTGAACCAAAAATGGATGTCAAGAAAAGGAATAATCATAAGGACTCTTCAGTTAAAGACTCTAACAGTTCTCTGTGGACTTTCCATTCATGTCATTCTTGCCATTGCTTAGGCCATCAGCACCGAATGCACGCTAAGGTTCACCCCAAGATCCGAGAGACCTAGTTCTCTCAAGGTCAAGCGGTATGGGTTGCAAAGGTTGCTAATCCTTAGGACCCAAATAAAGGGTACCTTGTTTTGCTTTAACTCTCTTCAGAATGCTTCATGGCTATAGAATCGAAAACAAAGACATCTCGGTACCTAGGACAAGTGGTCGCATTCAAGGCACATGACCGGGAACAAGTCTTCTTACGTATATAGTCAAGCAAAAGGACCCACCTGTTATTTTCTGAGACAATGCAAGAGGAAAGACAATTGGATATGGCTCAATTACTAGAGGAAGTCTCTCCATCAACAAAGTTTCTCTAGTAAGTGGTTTAAAGCACAATCTTACGAGCATATCACAATGCGACAAAGGACTTCTATGCCAATTCAATTCAAACCGGTGCCTCATCAAAGACAAGTGAATCATGCTCCACAATACCTTGACCAGGCAATAGACAAGGAAACGTTTATGTCGTGGACTTAAATCTTCTAGGGAGATTCTCAAACACGTGTCTAGTAGCCAACAATGTTCGCGACAACGGTGGCTATGGCACAAGCATCTCGATCACCTCAACTTCAAGCACCTCTCCAAGCTCTCCAAAATGGGCTTGTCAAAGGTCTACCTACGGTGTCGCCGATCATGACGAAGTTGTAAAGCTTGTCAACTAGGAAAACTTTCCAAGTCTTCCTTCAAAAGAAAGTCTGTATTGTCTACAAACGCAGACCTCTTCAACTTCTGCATATGGATCTCTTTGGACCTATTACAACGGCCGGTATTTCGGAGACAAGTACACACTTGTAGTAGTTGATGACTACTCTAGATTCACTTGGATTGAAACTATGACATCTAAAGATGAAACGTATGATCTAGTCACCGCACTTTTTAGAAGACTTCAAACTCAAAAGCTTGAAGACATTTGTGACATAAGATCGGACAACGACCGAATTCAAAAAAAATGGTGTAGAAAAATCTGCGATGACCATGGGATCGGCCACAACTTCTCTCGCCGGTACTCCTCAACAAAATGGTGTAGGCGAGCGGAAGAAACGAACAACGATTGAAGCGGCTAGAACAATCTTTGCCGCGAAGCTAAACTTCAAGTATTTCGGGCGAAGCGATCATCTTGCTTGCTTTACCCAAAATAGATCCCAGTAAACAAGTTTCATAATAAAACTCCATATGAAATATGGAGAGGAAGATCCCCAAACATTGGATTTCTTAAAATCTTCGGTATAAATGTTTTATTCTTTATAATGGAAAAGAGTATAGAGGAAAATTTGATGCAAAATCGCGAAGGAATTTTTAGGGTATTCCAAACATTCAAAAGCATTTCGCATTTTCGAGAAATCTAACTTAAAAATCTTAGAATCATGCATGTTTCTTTTGATGAATATGACTTGTTAGAGCCTAGAATGGCTCGAGCGTTGCTAATGATTTCGATAATGATGAGGCAGTACAAATACAACATCTACTTCTACTCCTTATCGAAAGCGGCAATTTGAACCCTGAATACCGATAACTCTTCAGGTAGAGAGACCTCTAGATACCGATAACAACTCTCTGCTGACCTGAACCCATCTCTTTTACCCCAAGCACCTTTACGATCTCTCATCCTTCTTGTTCACGAGAAAATGAAAGTTTTGAAGACTCTATTTCTTGAACTGATTTTGGTGAATCTCCTTCTCAACCAACTCCATAATTCTTAAGGGAAGAATCCACAAGTGATCTTCCTCCAACTATTATTGAAGCAAGAGATCATCCCATTTCTCAAATCATTGGTGATCTCAACTCAGAGTTCGTGCGAGAAATAAGGTTCGAGAAGAAACTTTGTTTGCTTATGCATTTGTATCGAACTCGAACCAAAGAAGATTGATGAAGCCATCGAAGATCATAAGCGGATTGAAGCTATGCAAGAAGAGCTGAATCGGTTTGAAAGATGTAAGGTGTGGAGCTTAGTTCAAAGACCGGTGATCATCCCGGTCATCGGCACCAAGTGGGTATTCAAAAATAAAAGAGATGAAGATGGAAATGTCACGAAACAAAGCTAGATTGGTTGCTCGGGGCTGAGCGGGGAAGAAGGAATTGACTTTGATGAAACTTTTGCTCTGTTGCTAGACTAGAAGCAATCGAGAATCTTTCTAGCTTATGCCTCGTTCATGGACTTCAAAGTGTATCGGATGGATGTTAAGAGTGCCTTTACGAATGGTGATCTTCAAGAAACGTATACGTGGAGCGACCTCCGGATTTGTCATCTCGGACAAAGCTGGACCACGTCTACCGACTCAAGAAAGCTCTCTACGGCTGAAGCAAGCTCCTAGAGCTTGGTATGAAACTCTATCCAAGTTCTTAATTGAACAAGGATTCGTGAGAGGAAGAATCGACACTACTTTATTCATCCTCAAGCACAAAGGCCATTCTCTTGGTACAAATCTATGTGGGCGACATCATCTTTGGATCAACTAACCAAAGCTGTGCAAAAGATTCGAGAAGCGATGCAAAGCAAGTTCGAGATGAGCATGATGGGTGAACTTACCTATTTTCTAGGGCTGAGATACAACGGACTTGAGACGGAATCTTCATCGGCCAAACCAAATATGCAAAGGAACTAATCAAGAAGTTTGGTCTTGATTCACCAAAGGATTTGAAACTCCAATGTCTACCGCGCCATCTTGACAAAGATGAAAAGGGAAAGCAAGAGAACATGACCAAGTATCGAGGAATCATAGGTTCACTTCTTTACCTTCGCTAGTAGACGACATTATGTTTCTTTGTTTGTGTTTGTGCTAGATTTCGAGCAGATCCAAAGGAGTCACATTTGCTTCGCCAAGCGTATCATCGGATATGTTTCAAAAACAACAAATCTAGGCATCTCGGTATTCAAAATCCAACAACTTCAATCTAGTTGGATACTCGGATCAGATTATGCGACTGCAAAGTGGCGAGAAGAAGCACCGGTGGGACTTGTCAATTTCTTGGAAAGCAGACTCGTCTCATGGTCTTGCAAGAAACAAGGATCGATGGCAAACTCAACCACGAGCGAGAATATATTCTTTAGCATTTGTTGCTCTCAAGCGCTATGGATGAAGCAACAACTAGTGGACTACAACATCAAGGCAAGCGCCCAATCATGTGTGACAACACATCGCTATCTCGGTCTCCAAAAATCCGATGATGCATTCAAAGACAAAGCACATTGATATTCGTTATCATTTTCTCAAAGATCATGTGGAAAAAGGTAACATCGATGCGGAATATGTTCCAAGCGAGCATCAATTGGCGGAACATTCTCACAAAACCCTTGGATGCCACCAGGTTTGCTTATTTAAGGAGAAATCTTGGTATGATTGATCCTACTGCTTAATTTTAAAATTTTGTTAATGTTTCTTTCATACCGGTAGACCCAGTATTAGTCTAATCGGAAGACGTAAGTTCTCCTTTACCGGAAGACTTAAAGGTTAGTACTCTTACTTAGTCTATTTTTGCTAAAGAGGTTTCTAAAGCAATAAAGGGGGTCAAGGACAAAATTTGGTACTTAAGAAAATATCTTAAGTTCCGCTTTTCAAAGCGATATTTTCTCGCCTTTAAATAGTCCTTGAACCGTCATTTGCAAACTTTACGAAACCCTTTGAGCAGAAATCTCTCTCTCTCTCTCTCTCGAGTAACTACTTTACGCAAATTCAAGTTCTTCTTGTTTCTTCTTCTCATCTTCAACAATGAGTACGCTTCTCTCTACTCTACTCGTAATTTTCTATGTGTCTTCTGCATTTCATTATCAACCTAAAATCCTTTTGGAATTCAAACGGTCATTTTCGAGTTTATACAGTGATTCGCCATTGTTGTTCTTACAAACTTGAATACTAACAGTCGTTTTTGTTTATTCATTGTTCATTCTTATGAAAACTTCTGTTATGCATTTCTCGAGTGTGGTTTCTCTAAACATTCTAGGGTTTCAAGTTTTTGCTTCGAAAATTTCAATTATTTTAGAAAACTTTGAAATTCCTACTTGTTTAGATGTCTAGATGAAAAGCCCTAATTTTTATTTTGTTTTTCTTTCAGGCAAGAACTTCAAAATCAAAGCGACGATGGGAAGGCTTTTGACCCTGAAAATGTCATTCCTCCAAATTCAAATATCAACCTTCCAGGATATCCCATCTATCCCGCCTCTCATGACATTATTGTCGCTTTGGACCCGAAGCTATACATTCCGGGCATGTGCATTGACCTTCAGTCAATCAACTCTATAGCTGCCGGCGTCAAAGCTTGCGAGGATATGGACGCCTCTGGGATTCTGCCCCTCTTCTGCCTCAACGACAAAAACTACAGTATCTTCCTGGCAGAAGAATTTTATCAACGAATGGAGCTCATGAACCAGACTGCTCTTCGTGGGTGGATTCGAGGCCGTCCCATCTCTGTCACCGCTAAATCTATTTCCACCATCATCGGCGTGCATTACGGAGGAGCTCTTTCAGCAACCATGGCTGAGGCTTTACATGCCTGGGAAGCCATGAGGGGAGTAGACACTCTCCGGGAGCCACAAGGGAAGATGCTCCGAAATTTGTTCCCTCTTGACGTCTATTGCACCAGCCACCTTTTAGACAAGGGGCTCCTATTCAAGAGTGGAGCACATGACATGTTTACTGGCCAACAGATCAACCTGACCAGTGTTGTATTTCTACAGCTACGTCTCAACTGGGGGCTCATCATTTTCGACGAGCTAAAGCAGTGGGTGGAGAAAGCTAAGAACAACCCCACTTGCAAACGCCCCTTCGTCAGGCTGATCAATGCCCTTTTGAGGGATGATGCAAACATCAACTCTTCTTTGAAAGAAGATGAGTTGTATACAGTGGCCAAGGACAAGCAACTCACAGCCTCGTTTTTCAGTAAATACACTGAATACGAGAACAAGCGCCGGATGCAGAAAGGTCTACCGCCGGTCTCTCTTGACAAAGTGGCCAAGCCTGCACCTATCTTGGTCACCCGCTTCAATATGGAAGCACATGTAGCGGCAAGCAGGACCTACAAAAAGGCCTCTGCTAAATTTGACGATCAAGTGGCCACGGACCTCCATCTAAAGGCCAAAGGCCTGGCTGATGAGGCAGAGCTGCTGCTAAGGTCCAAAATAGCAGCCAGAGGCAAAGCCAAGAAGACAAGGCCGGAAGTGGCACCTCCAACTGAAGAGGAGCAGGCCAAATGGATCAGAAGGGAGATGAAGGAAGGCCAGAAGAAGAAGGCACCAGGCCAATCTAGCCATTCCTCTCCTCCATCTACCCAAGCCAAGCCATCCTCTCAGCCACCTACCCAATCCAGCCAACCACCTTCACCAACTCCTGAATCCACTCCCAAACCAAAACGAAGGAGACTTCGTAAAACCTTTGAAGACCAGCCACCGGCAGTCCCTCCAACCTCTACCGATGAAGCAGCTGAGTCTCCTATTCAGCCGCTGAGGAAGAAAAGGAGAGCTACCGGTTCCCAACCCTCTACCGCCAGCCAACCAACTACCTATACCGACGCCCAACACTCAACTGTCAACCCTTCATCTATACCAACTACCGACGCCCAACCAACTACCGACGCCCAAACCTTACCTGTCAACCCTTCAACTATACCTATCAACCCTTCATCTATTCCTCCTGAGTCATCTACTCAGAGGAATTCACCACCTCCGGAGGAGTCTATCCCTCAGGAGGAGCCTCAAAATCAGGAGGAGCCAGCCAGAACCCCAACTCCTCCTCCTCCTTCACCCTTTAACTACTCACCTGACCCATCCACACCTTCCTCACCACCCCAATCCCAACCAACTTCTTCAACCACACCACAGCCTTTAGACCCTGCTGCTGCCAAGTTCCTCTTCGAACTTTCGTCAGTAGCAGATCTATTCACCCTACTCACATCAACCTCCTCAACCTTCTCAACCTCCTCAACCTTCCCTTCAAAAACCAAAATACCTCTTCTACCCTGCCCCTTCTTTCTGGTTCTCTACCGAACCCATTCCCCAATCCTCCCATATCAGTGAAAATTCTGACACTGATATGGAACTGGATTCCCCACCAACACCACCTCCACCCTCCCCTATAACCATTTCCTCTTCCACCAAAACCATACCAACCCAAGACTCATCCTCTTCCGCCTCCAGAACTCCCCCTCTACAACAGCCCTTCAGGCCTGCAGACTCTGCCTCTGCCGGCACCATTCACATTGGCCAAGCATCTACTTCCCATCAGCCAGCCAATGATGAAGTTTTGTCCCGGCTAGATGCCATCTACCAGCGGCTAGGCGAGCTTACAAGCATATCTACCGCTACCGCTGAAGTAGCCACTGCAGCGGCCAAGGCCAGCGACCGAACTGCGGCTACTCTTCGACAATTTCAAGAGGATGTCTGGACTCGCTTTGGACAGATGCGGCACGACTTCACCGATGTCAAGATCAACATCGAAGCTCAACGAGATGAAGGCTGCCGTATCATAGGCTCCATTTTCTACGAGTTGTTCCACGCCATCACTCTACATCTCAGCCACGGTCGTACTCCTATTATGGAACTCAACAACCTCGCTCGAAACTCTGCTCATGATATTATGAATGCCAACCGTGATCGTGATCTGGCCATCACGGAGGAGAAACAAATGAGATCTATCAACAGAATGCTGATGGAAGAGAACAGCCGTCTTCGTGAAGAACTGGACTACCGTTCTCGTTCCACCAGACCTCCAACTGATGCAGATGCCGAATACCAAAGAAGAATGGAAGAGCTAGAGCGAGAAAGAAGAGAAAAGGAGGCTGCAGACAAAGGCAAAGGGAAAAGACCTTGGTAGCTTTTGTATCTTTTCTTCCCTTTCCTTTGTATTTATCTTATTTTTTGAAAACTCTGTTGAATGTAAACATCTTGTTTATAAATACAGATGATTACTTGCTTTTTCAAAAATTATGGTGTTTAAATTCAAACTGCTTTATTATTTATCTGAATTAGAATTTAAACATTCAGTTTAAATTTATTTAAACTGCTGCTAATCTGTGTGCTGTTCTTTGACTCTCTTATTCTTGTATGCACTTAGATTAGTCCCTTGCATTTGAGGTGTTATTCTGTTTAATAGAGGCTTGTCTTCCGACTACTTAATATATAAACTTTCTCAGACATGCTATTATCTATTAAATAGTTCGCTTTAAAACCCTCATTTGTAGTAATGATGACCAGATATAAATAGGAGGAGATTGTTGATTCTTATGTTAAATTTATATCTGATCAGTACATTACATTAGTTTTATACTTCAGTGGCTAATCGGGCTGCGTATCGATTAGCGTGACTCAAACACTGACATAGAACTTGACCTCAGACCTTCTACTCCTCCTCCCCAACCTCACTCTTCTACATCACATCATCCACCTTCCAACCCTACTGACGACTTCATCCCTGTCAACCTTAACCCCCACTTCATTCCCCCTCATCTCTGCTGACCCTTCTTCACTTGACCTCCTTAGAGCCAATCAAGCCCAATTTGAGTGTCTCAATTACACGGTCTCTTCCATGGCTCATCAGATTGAGGTCATGAACTACGGCTTAAACGCCACACAAGCCATCTTATTTGACCTTGGAAAGATAGTTGAGCAGCTTGTGAATGACATTGCTCAAGCATTCACCACCCACCACTTCCTAGTTCAAGATCAGCAGGAGTCATTAATCAGTATGCTCCACTCCTAGCAAATTAGTATTCGTTAACTCTTCGACGAGCTTTGCACTTCTCTGGCCCGCGCTGTCATTGCTGAACGTGTCGTCAGCGACTTCACTACTGTTCGTCATGTTGAACATGCCAACCAAAGGGCTGCTAATGCTGACCAGGAAAGGGTTGCTGCCATCAGGGAGGAGAGAGGTACACATCACTTGAACCAAGCACTAATAGAAGAATAGAACAGGCTTAAGAGCGCCTCAACGACCGCATCAGAATTTGGGTTGGTGACTACTTAGAACGACGCCGAACATAACCCAACCTATTATGATCAGGTATAACTCTTATGTTCTAACTTTTTATGATTCAAACCTCTTTTGAAAACCTCTGCTATTAAACAACTTGTTTAACTCACAGATGTAATATAATTACTCTGGATTATGATATGTTCTATATGTCTCACCCTACTCATCATGTCCAATTTAAACCTTGTGTTTAAATCTCTAACTGCTTATTTCCTACTCCATGTAAACTCTGCTTAACTTTGTACTTGATCTATTTCATTTACCTTATAAGTACTTAGTCTAGCTATCTCTCTACTAAGACTTCTCTTCTGAGATGCATGTCTGTTTTTCTCAAATAAAAACTCTTTTAAGACATGCTATTACCTCAGTGCATGATTCAAAGTTTGCTAGTAGCTGAGTTGATGACATCAACCAAATAGGAGGAGATTGTTGACCTTCACAAGTTCTAGATTTGGTTGAGTCATCTTTGAATTCTATTGCACAGTGGCTAATAGGTCTGCGTACCGATTAGTGTGGCAACTGTCTTAGAATCAAGGGTGTAATAGAATAGTTCAGTGTTAGTTTCTCCAAGGCGCGGACCAGTAGGCTTCAACAGTAGCTTTGAAAGCACGATTCACCAGCAGACTTTTTGGAGTCTGCTTAAGCTCAAAGCGAAGCTCAGCTAAATACAAGGAATTAGGTTACTTATTATTTGAACTAAATATTTTAAATATCTAGTCAAATAATATTCAATTTATCCTCATCACTTTTCCCTCTCAAAAGAAGTCAACTATGCCTTTATCATGAAAACTGAAGACATTTCCTTTTTTAGCTAAGAAGACTTTCGAGCTGTAACGCCTGCAAGCTGCAAACTTACTCTGTTTGGAAATGTCTGTCTCTACATCACTGCATCTCGATATCTGAAGATGCAGTCATTATACAAAGCATCGAATGCATTTAATGCATTATAACGTTGGACTCAAATCTCTCCTATCTCTGTCCAACGGTCCTGAAGATCTCCTCTGATATATATTCAAGTTTTGAATATCTGAAAATATACATCTCTTGCGCACTCAATACACAAGCTTCATCTTCATCACTCAATTATTCAAGAGATCCAAAGGACAAGAACTAACACTTCTCTAAACTTCCTGAAGCTGCAAATCTGCTACTTAATACTTGCTTTCAGCTTCTTTTAATTTGTTATTAATTGTTCTTTTACTTTAGCACTTGAGAAAAACAAATTATTCATTAATTGTTTCTCTCATCTTTAAACACTTGGTTGAAAAACAATTTTTGTACACGATACATTAGAGATATATCTTTCTCACCTAGTGGATAAACAAAGTGCACCTTTCAAAATCTAAAGCTAACCACTTTTGTAGAGGACATAGTACTTTTCATAGTACGAACCACTTCTAAATCACTGTGTATTGTCTAAACTGTTTCTGATCATCTTATAACTACTATTGCTATTTCGTTCATAGACTGCAACCAAATCAGAAACTCTTGATCAGTTCCTTTTTCTTAAATCTCTGATGCCCCAACTCAATTTCTAAAAAGGAAAGAATAGCTTGAAAAAAATTTTCAAAGAAAATTTTAAATTTATATCTAGGCTATTCAACCCCCCCCGCCACTTCTAGCCTAGATCGAGCCTATTTGGGACCAACAATTCTACTTTCCTGCTTTCCAGCCAGACTACATCAATTCAAAATTTTTACAAGTGTTAGAGCCCGGTGCGGCCATAGAGTTGATTACTCCGAACACAAGAGCACCTCGCTCCAAGCATAAATACTAGTCAGACAAGGAGCAAGGGGGGCCACTGATGTGCCCGGCCCAAAGTCAGTCACGAACAAAGTACATGCGAGCATCACGTGCCAGCCACGAGCTCGTAAGTATGGGATTCACGAGCCTAGCAGGCAAAGCTAGCTAGGCGTCAAAGCATACATCATCGTTACACCTTGTCTAAACCTGACTAAGAATAGGCCATGCCCGGGAATTACACTTATCATAACAAGAATAGCATCACAATGTCGGGCAAGGCCAATGTGCTAGGCAATGTAGTTTTATCCATAACTATTCACCTTGCATTCGTCTAGTATTTTGCCTATCTATTATAAGATTGAAGATACAAGTGACGAAACATATGACTAAGAATGAAGTTATATACCATGCCTTAGATGTCCGATTCATTATCCACTATATCATAAGGCAAATTTGTTTCAATATCAAAATTTTGGGGAAATTGATTCTACAAATATTAATGATCCATAGAAAGAGATCTAGGTATATGTTGTATATTTTTTCAATGAACAATTTTTGAAAATAATGCAATTTACTTATTAATCGAACATTTCTTCTTTTTAGAATTGTCCAAATATTTTTTGGTGATTCTCCATTTTTTTTTTCTTTTGTAATTATTTCTAATTGATTTTTGGTTGTACTTATTCTATTAATCACATTTTTTCGTTTTTCTTCTAGTATTTTTGCTTCTGATTCTTCTGCTCGGGCAAGCTTCAAGCAAGCTCAGAGACTTGCTCTCCACGACAAGTCAAAAGTTTCCTAATCCGAGCAGGACACTTACCATATCTACTCCGACTTTTACGCGGCTAGCCGCCTATCATGCCTACAATTTAGGGATTCTCTCCTAACCCTAATAAGTATCAATGAAGACCAATCGTAGACGGATTTTATAACATTGGGGGTCTATAAATAACCCTTCATAAACCCTAAACAAGGTACACGCTTTCTACAGCCTCAAACCTTTATCAAATTACTGTGACTCTCACACACGATGCTTACTCTCACATCGGAGTGGTTTCGCGAGGCCACGCCTTGCACTTCCACTAAGGTTTGTTTTGTGTTCTTAACAGGTTGTTAGATAGATCCAATCCAATCACATGCCCAGATATCCTTTACACCAAATCGGACGGCCCAAAACTGATTTTTGCATCATCAGGTTATTTCCTCTAACTTTCTTGTAATAAGCCAATGTGTACTCAAATTCTTGTATATGTTAATCTAATATATGCTCCTTGAAATTAGCTAGGAGTTATATCTTTGTAACTACAATAATGCTCGGTTACAACTACTTTTACAACTATTTTTTTTCTTTCGCAAGGTATACCTAAACCATATTGGCATGAGCCATTCAATTCATCGATCAAAGTAATGGTTATTAGATTCGGTGTGAGAACGAACGAATAAAGAAATTAGTGGTTATTTTTTATTTGGAGAAAAATCTTTGGAAAGAAATTTCAAATTAGGGAAAGATAATTAATACGCTTTTAAAAATATAAAAAGAAATAAGAATGTCTTGTTTCATTTCAGACTTTGCAAAAAGAGAGTTCTCTTTCCTTTAATCAATTGTCTATAGTACTACGTATTTTAAAATGGGTCATTATGTTTAAATGCCCATACAAATTTAAAAAATATTAATATAAATATTAATACATTATGTATTTTCTAATAACATCCATGTCAAAACTAGAACCTATATCCATTGAAATAATAAGTAAATCAAGCATAAAAAGATAAAAATAAACTGTTTTTATTCTGGAAGGACATAAAAATATGAAGAACTGTTTTTAAGGTTGGACAAAAACTTAGAAATAGACGATCTTACGGATATTTTTTGTAAGACGGATCCTCCTTACATGATTCACCGTGTGATGGTGGGTTGAGTTGTGAGTTACGAATTAAGATCCGTAAAATGATCTTACAGGATACATACCCTTCTCGTTGAGGAGGGAGTGCCATTTTTTAGTTTTAAAAGAGAAAATTGAACGAGTTTTATTGACTTGACACTACTTGAGGAAACATGGGGTAACATTCTAAGTACCGTTTTATTTTGTTGGATTAATGACACTATTGGTCCTCGTCTATGGGTCGTTCTCGATAATAGTTCCTTAAGATTTTTTTTAAATCAAATTTGGGTCCTACTATTATTAAATTTTTACAGAGGCAGTCTTTTTGATAGACATCGTTAGAGAAATTTCGTTAAGTTGCTCATGTGCATTTAGTAAGGACTAAAATAAATTTTTCTCAAACCTAACTTATATTAAAATTTATAAATGAGTCCCTATAGTTTTGAAAAAAAGATCCAAAGGTCTTCTTCCCCAAAAGGACCGAGACACATGGGTCAAGCAACGAGTTTAGAGGGTAGGAAGGGAATTGAAGAAGCTGCGATTACTCCAATTGAATGAGTTTCAGTTGGAATCTTTCTCACCAATTTTCTTCCCCAAATTCATGTTTCAATCTTTTAATGTGTTTTCTTCCCCAAATTCCCAGTTATGATTTTTTATGTTAGCCTGAGTCGATGAAGATGTAGACCAGATTTTGACGGATGCTAGTGGATTTGGATGGGGTTGCTTAGCAAATAATATGTTAAGCATTGTACGAAAAGTTGCAATCGAACTACAACCCGACATAAGAAGAGGTGGAGATGTTGTCAAAGGATGGGTATCGTACTTCTAAAGGAAAATCAATGGTAGTTGTTGATGACTGATGAGACGCGTGTGGAGTTGTATCCTTCACCTACTCTAACCTTGCTAAAGGTGAAGGGCGAATTGATTTCAGATTCGATGGTGGGGGATGTAATCAAAACTTAGGGGATGGAGATTGTAGACACCCCAATTTTATACCCCATGTATGTGACATGACATAAAATATCAAGACTTGTTAAAACATTAACAAATGTCAAGTTACAGGGTCGAAAATGCAAAAGAACAAAGCAGGATGCGCAAAAGAGTGAAATGCAGGGGCTAGAGTGCAAAAGTTGAAACCAGTTTACACTAAACTGGTGCCACCCACACTCAAAGTGGGAGTGGCGCCCAAACATCACATGGGTGGCGCCAACACTGTTCAAACAGTACACTACAGTTTCCGCATTGTGCAATTCCTTCGGCACTGTGTACAAACGGCTGATGCGCAGAAGAAGGAATTTTAATTCCCGATGACTCCCCACTCCAGGCTATAAATAGAGCTTCATCGTCGACCTTCAGAACACACAATTCATCCGCAAAACTCTCCGCGTCCTCGTTATGCTGAAGAAATAGAGAGCCAAGTGAGATAGTGAGTGATCTCCCCAAAGCCTCGAAACCCTGCCAAACCTCCTCTAAACACAAAACCAACCGATCAAAGTGAGCCTTAGCCCCCCAACTAGGTTTCCACCCTATTTCCCTGGTCCAAAAATCGTGAAAAGAGCAGTTTCTCTTCCCGATTTAAAAGGTCAAATCAGTCAGAAATAAGCTATTATTCTGCCCGATTTTCGCTTCCCTCAAGCCAACAAACAATCAAACACAAGCAGTTACTCCGCCCAAATCCCGAGGCCAAAAGTAACTTTCGGAAGCAGTCACTCTGCCCGAATCCCCGCAACACTTCACAACACACAGAGAAAAAAAAAGACTCCCTCTCTCTGAAGGACAAAGCGAGCACACCCTAGGCCGTTAGTAGGTAAGTTTTAAATTTATTTGTAAAAATGTTATTTTCAATCCGGCCCAATGTAGATATATAAGCAGTTGTGCTGCCCGGATTTAGTTAGAAAATAACACTAAAAAGAGCCATTATTATGGCCAAATATTTTCAAGTATATCTGTAATTATTTGTAAAGAGACAGTTGCAAGTCTGTAAATAATGTAGACAATGAATGTTATTTGTAGGCAGTTAATGTTTTATTTATCTGTTAAATAAATATAACAAAAAGCCACTTTAGCCAAAAATCGTTTTGAGACCGAAAGGGCGAGTTGGGTGCCTAGCACCTTCCCAACTCGTAACTTAGCCTCCGGACCCGTTTTTATTATCTTTGGGTTTTTATTTTTATTTTGCTTTATTTCTTCCTCAAAATAAAAATGGCGACTCTAAAACATTTTGGATCCAGCGGGGCCTCGCAACTAAAAAAGGGAGAATGAGAATGGAAAGATGATGTATTCCTATATCCTGGTATCGCCTAAACAAGGGATAACTTGATATAGAAAACCCAAAGCACTCATAGTGATCCGAAATAGACCATAAGGCTATTTTCATAAAATCCATAGTAGGGGCGCCGCAACACTCTTTTCTTGTACTTTCCCGTTTTCCCCTAAAAAAGGGAGAATGAGAATGGAAGGGTGATGCATTCCTATATCCTGGTATCCCATAAAAAAGGGATAACTTGACATAGAAAACTCAAAGCTCTCATATTGAATCAAAAATCCACTAAAGGCAACCGAGGCGTATTCAACGCGCTACTCTGACAGCACTCCTCTCGCACTTTTAATTTCACCATCCCCTAAAAAAAGGAGGGTGGAATGAGAGTAGTGGATGTCCCGCATCCGCACGTACGCGCACCCCTATCCAAGGGCGCGTGGGGCGCGGGAGCATCGTTCCCGGGAACCCACAGAGATGCAATAAGTAAGCAGCGGAAAAAAAACATCCAAGTTTAGAACCAAAGAATTCTGAAACTAAATTGTTTCCCCCATCACCCCAACCCCAGTTCCGCCCAAGCTGCAGCCTTTTCCTTCACAAACCTCGCCAAGTTCCATCTTCAAATCTGAAACTAAATTGTTTCCTCATTTTCAAAAACTACCGACATAAAAAAGAGTAAGCCTGACCTTTGCGAACCCAATCCCCACCACTACCACCTTTGATTTAGTTCGCCTTCGATGAATCTCCATGGCTACCGACTTCTTCTCCCAGTCCGGGAAGCACACCCCATCTCATTCCAACCTTGATGTTGTTCATATCTTAAATATTGATGCTATTCTGCGACCGCCACTTCATAAAATCAAATTAAATACTTTCTAAAACTAGACTTTTTTGCCATTTGACTAGCATAGGCAGTTGTTGTTCCAGTTATCATTCGGATCGACATCACAGTTGACGCTAACAGAAAAGCCACCGCGACCTGTTTCTTTGGACAGGCTAATAGTCATGTTTTCATCTTGCCCCCTAAAATCCGGCTATTCAATTCCATCTCCAGTCCAGATTTGGCCTTCATCCACCCCCACTCTCCCTCTCTCTCTCTCTCTCTCTCTCTCTCTCTCTAACGTCGACATTCCAGCGAGCTCCATCTCCAAAAAATCAGGTCGATTGGGTGTTTTTAATTGAATATGTTATTCGAAATTATCAAATGTTTTTCTTTAATGGAAATGCTTGAAAAAAGGATGAAAAATTTGGTGGGTTTGAGGAGGGGAGGACAAAACATTTGGGGAAGAAGGCCTTATGTTCTATTTTTAAACCATAGGGACTTGTTTGTAAATTATGATATAAGTTAAGTTTGAAAAAAGTTTCATTTTAGCCCTTATTTAACGCACATGCGACACACATGACAACTTAACGTACAATATTTTTTTACCGACATCCATCAAAAGGAGTGAGGCTGTGAAAATTTCATACTCTTAAGACCCATTTTTGATAAAAAATTGTTAAGGGACTATTACTGAGAATGGTCCACAGTCGAGGGAGCAATAGTATCATTAACCCTATTTTATTTTCATACTATGTTTCTTGTGCTTTACCATGGAATCCATGTTGAAAATTAGCATGGACTTAAAACGGAAATTATATAAAGTATTTGTTTGGTGGAGCGTTTTGACAAAAACGCAGGTAAAAAACGCAACATTTTCTCTTTAAAAGTGTTTCAATGCAGCGTTTTAAAACGCATCGTTTTAAAAATGTGTTACGTTTACAACTATTTTGTTTATAAAAATAACGTTTTGAAATAGTTTTTCAAACATGTTGAAGGAAGTCTACCTGTATTTTGTGTGTAAGGGTAAGGGTGTCTACCACAACCAGTCAACCACCTTAATATCATCACACTAATCTCACCAATAATCTCCCACACTTAAGCTCTCATCAATGGTGGTTGTAAATAACTAAAGTAGGAGGTGTAATGAGTGAAGAAAATCAGATATTTCAAGTCACAAAGGTTAAGGAGTGAGTGGAAAACAAATGTCAAGCCCTTATAGGTCAATTTTTAAGTGAGATTAAATCTCTAATTGAGGACTTAGTGCTAAAATTTTAACTTAGGCTTAATCCACTCTAATTCATGTCTAATTAAGGTCTCAAGAAGTGCAACTTTATCGTACCTCCACACTATTGGCGATTCTGATTCATCCTCTTTTACAACCATCAAAAATATTAAGCATGTTAACATTTGCTATTTATGTAACCATAAAATTATATCATATACAAATATATAGTAGAAAGAAATTTTGATTTACAGAAAATGTCAAAAAAAATATATAATAAATTGATTTGGGGGGAGGTGGGGTAGTGGTGGTTGTATCACTACTACTCTTTACATAGATTTCTGGGCGAAAAAATGAAAGGAAAATATGATAAAGAAGAGCTTCAGTTAACCTGCTCGCCACTAGCTATACGTCTTTTCTCTTCTTCTACCTGTTCAAGCAATCCTTCTAATTCTGCTTCCGTTAAACCCTCCAATCGTTTCTGCAATATCAGTAAACAACCCCACTCTTTTAGATCCTTTACTTCATAACCGGGGAACGATTCTGTTAGTGCCCAAATATTTCATTCAAACAAGCACTTCATTGTCTGTAACTGAGATCAACGTGTATATATATACAGTGTAACAGTTTATTAACAAACTGAAACTGCGAACATTCTTTTTTGAGATGCATGATCTTTCTCTTTATGGGCAGTGTATATCTTCACATTTTGGAGTAAGACTGCGGTTCTATATAGTTGATACTTTGTTATCTGTCATAAAAGATCGAGATAGGGGAAAGTTAACATTCCCACCAGTTGTCTAAGGTCAACGACCTCCCCATCTGTTTTTGGACTAGCTGAAAATAATGAAAATCTCACTTTCCACCCAAACTGAATCTTGGGAGTTTTAATTTTTACCAACAATTCTACAACTTGAGTTGAAAAGTTTCCATGAGAGTCATTAAATCTTGGCCTTAAACAGAAACTTTTACTAATCTACAGAATTCATTCATAAAGTTCATTTACAGCAAGCATCAAGTGTTGTAGATGGGTTGTGCTGCACAACACCTTAACGTTGGTGTAAATATATACTATTGATGAATTCTGTGAATATATCATTTCCCTCTCATTAAAATGATTCGACTGATCCAAACCACTATACATATGCAGATAGCAAATGAAAGAAACAAACTTTGTCCAAAGCACTTGTTAACTCACCTCCATGACTTTGACTTCATAATCACGTAATTGTTGAGCATAAGTCATTTCTTTGTTCGAGACTCTAAAAATATAAGTAGAAATCCATCCAATTGTTAGACCCAAGACCAGGACCAACTGAACAACATTCCCAGCCTGCAAAGGATCAACTCCAAAGTACTGCAATCAATGTAAAACGAGAAACGTTATGTATGAGAAAACAAGACATTTGTAGGTAAAATTACAAGTAACAAGGAGAACTTGGAAATACCTCTAATCCACTTTTGAGACCAATGCCAGCAACAGTAACTCCAAGTCCGATCAAAAGGACGTCCTTCCTCGAGTACCCAAAAGGTGTCTGCAAAAGCAAGAAGTCACAGGTGACAATACATCCAAGCTATACATAAGAAAGAAGAATTTGGATTCTTTTGAGTAAATGCGGCACCTTTTACAGTTCTAAACATAAAAAGACTAACAGGAACAAAATTGCAGAGAGAATAGTTTTTTTATCAAAACTAAAAGAAGAAAAAATGAGACAAAAAAGACAGCTGGCATCTACCCACCAAGAAAGTGAAAATTACAAATGAAAAATAATAAAATAAAAATAAGCATTGTTAATGAAAGCATAGAAGAGTTGGTGGTAGTAAATTTCCAGAATAAATTAGCTTCTTAGAGACCCTCTTCCACTTGCTGGTAGGCAGACTTCATATGCATGATGCGGAAAAAGAAGAAAAGTAAATTCATAGGTCAGGTTTTTGTATATACACGCCTTGGTCTTGTCAGATGATTCATCTTCATTGTCATTAGAGTTTGAGGAACTGTTGCTTCTGGGGACTGTAACGATCACTTTCTTTGATATCAAGCCAAAGAAACCTTTACTTGAATGGCAGAACTTCCAATTGTAGAAAGTCTATGCAAAGCAACTCTTTCTGTAATTAAGAAAGTGTAAAAAAGAAATTAGAACATTATATATTATATTTTTTAAATATGATTCAAAAAACAAGAGTTATGTCAGGTATCTTCTTATTGAGGCTCTGAAGAATGGTCCAGATAAGTAAGATCTACAGAGCAACATGCACTGAAAAGATTTGTAAAAGAGCATGCTATTCCAAAAACTCTTCGAGATGAGTCGAAAATAAGGTTACACCAGTAACCGCTGCAAAGCTTCAAGAATAAAAGGTGCATTCTACAATGGATTAAGTTCAACTTTCGTTGATATCCAACAAACAAGCAAAGAGATTTCTTAATAACCTTAACACCCCACCTCACAAAGGTGACTCACCTGGGGACTGAGAGCTGGCAAAAGCAGCCCAACAACCAATCCGACATTTTGATAGGTTGGGCTTTAGATTTTGGAGATCCAAAAAAAGTTGGGCCTTTGTGGCCAAGTCCAGCGGGCCGATGGGCTCGGATTAAAAAGTCCCGGTTTTTTGGACCGCCCAACCCAATAACTTTACTTTATGCACAAAAAGCGGAGGAGATACAATTGTCTATGGAAGCTTCCAATGTTGTTAATCTTGATGAGTGATGAGCGAAGACTCAAGAGTGTGCTAGTGCCTTTTTTTTCTATTCAAAAGATGTATGCTAATTGTTACATTGTTACTTCCTACTACCTACTGCTACTATTAAATTGGTTATTTTTGTGTATTTTTGATCATTCAGCCTAGTCAGAATTGGTGAATTTCTTTTTGGGTGCTACATTGGGCTTTTCATCACTTGTTTTTGGACTTTCAATTGTAGATTTTTATAATTTTATGGTTGATTTCATTTCGGACCGAAAAGCTAATTGGCCCATGGGCCCAAGACAAAGTTGGGTCGGGCTTGCTTTTCATAGGCCCATCAAATTTCGGGCCGATCCAGTCCATAAATATGCTTTGGCCCTGCGCATTTGGATCGGTCCGGTCCACAATTAGGCAGGTTGTCAACATGTGCACTCTCAACATTGCGTATAACAAATGCAAGAGGAGTGACTTGAGCTCAAGACCTTTTCTAACCAGATTTCAGATACAATGTTAAGTTACCAACCCATCTAAAAGTAGATACGTACCAGAAATTATATCAAGCTTAACAAAGGGTAACAAATCAATGCTAAAAAGATAAATCTTAAACAACGGCTCTCTAATTGGGATAGAAGAGTATAATCTTACCCTTATCCCCACCCCACTAAAAGCAGTGAGCATAAAGCCTCTACTAAAGACGTCCAAACTAAAGCTCCTTACGGCTATTAGCATTAACGTGTTAGGCTAGTTTTGTAATTATTATAGCCTTTGGGTATATTTGTAATTAGTTCCTTTAATTACTTTAGGTTACAGTAGGTATATATATTTGTAACCCTTGTAGCATTATTAATCAATCAATACAGAAGGCTTCCAGCAGCAGCCGTGTGCCTCTTTCTTCTACCTTCTTCTCTTCACTAAACTAACATGGTATCAGAGCCAACCATGGAAGGATCGAACCAATCCACCAATGCCTCAAACTCTAATCTTTCTGTCTCAAATACTCTTCCTCTTTTCTATAACCCGAACGCAATCATGGGCCAAACATTCCTCACCAAAGACAATTATGTTAATTGGAGTGGTTTGTTTAAAACCATGTTAAGAACACACAAGCTGCTGTGTGTTATCGATCCAATCCAACCTCCTGTCACACTTCCAGATGGTTCGAAGAATCCTCTTCACGAGCTTTGGACGGCTGCTACGGATCTGGTTTGTGGCTGGATTAAGGGTACGGTAACCCCTTCTATTTTACCGTATCTTAATTCTAGTGACACAGCCCCGAAGGCGTGGGAGGTTTTGGCTAAACGATTTGGGGCAACTTCCGCGATGCAAATCGAAAACCTCAAAGACAGATTGCATGACCTCAAGAAGGAGCCCAAAGTGTCTATTTCTGATTACTTGTTGCAGGCTACCTCGATTGCTGATGCTCTTACCGCAGCGGGTGAACCAATGGACGAAAAGGAGGTCATTCAGCGTGTGCTTGGAGGTCTTGGGCAGGAATATAAGGAATTCCTTACATCAACAGCCTCGTCGAACTTGCGCCAATCAATATCTATCGACGAACTTACTGAACTGTTGATCAAGGAAGAGACTTTACAACTGAAGTTTGCCGTACCACAACATCAGTCTGTAGCGTTTGTAGCTGAGAAGCCGAATCTGTCCCAGGAAACCGACACCTCCAACAATCACGCCAACTATGCAGCAAACAGAAATCGCGGTAGGGGTCGACATAGAGGCAATGGTCGTGGTAACAGTTCGCATAGGGGCAATGGAAATTGGAGAGGTCGTGGCAATGAATGTGGGCGAGGACGTGCACCATCTGTTCGCGGCAATTTTGGTAGTTCGGGTAGAGGGATTCTGCCAACTCCTTATCATCCTGGCAGCTTTCAGCATTCTCTACATAATGAAGTCACTTGTCAACTATGCTTTAAAGGGGGTCATAGTGCTCAAACGTGCTCACAACGATTCAATGCTGCATACGTTGCACAGACCGAGCCTTATATTCTTGACTCCGGAGCAACCAACCATATGACATCTGATGCATCTGCCTTCTATGATTATTCGCCATATTCAGGTAACGATACAGTTGTATTTGGAAATGGGTCTAGGTTGCACATATCACATGTTGGTAAATCTTCTATTCTTGCCAATAATCGATCATTCCGTCTTAATAATGTCTTGCATGTTCCTCGATTACATAAACCGTTATTGTCCATTCGCCAATTTTCTAAAGATAATAACTGTTATTTTGAACTTGACTCGTGTGGTTTTCGTGTTAAGGACAATCAGACACGGGAGACTCTTATTTCTGGCAGTAACTGGCGGATTATACAAATTGTCCTTCAATTCCGAGTCCAAAGACAGTCCTCTTGCTCTTCTTGGCGAAAGATCAAATCAAGATATTTGGCACGCTCGTTTAGGTCATCCCTCTAGTAAAATACTTCAAGTGTTATGTCAACAATTTAGTTTACCAGTTAGTGGTCAAATACGTGACTCACACAAATGTCATGTATGCCCTTTGGGCAAGTCTAGCAAATTATCGTTTTCTTCTCGTACTTTTAATGTTGTTCACCCTCTCGATATGTTACATTTGGACGTTTGGGGCCCTTCCCCCGTGCAATCTATTCATGGTTATCGCTTTCTACTTATCCGTGGTTGATGATTTTTCTGCTTGTATGGCTTTTCCCCTTGTTTCATAAATCGATGTCACAAGTGTTTTTGCTAAATTTAAAATACAAATTGAAAATCAATTGTCTCGTCGCATATATCTGCTCACACCGTTAAAACCGGCCCAAACCGATGGGGGTGAATTTATCGGACGTATGTTTACTTTTTTCTATCTCAATGCGGGATTAGGCATCAACTTACGTGTTCTTATACCGCACAACAAAATGGTGTCGTGGAACGTAAACATCGTCATATAGTCGAACCGGCTTGTGTCTCATGTCTCGCCTAAGGTTCCCTATCAATTTTGGTCGGAAGCTTTTAATACAATGTTCATCTTATCAATCGCCTTCCCCATGCGTCAACATAAATTCATTTCTCCTTATCAAAAGTTACTTTTAAGAAAACCAGACTATCGGTTTCTTAAAGTTTTCGGCTGTACCTGTTTCCCACATCTTAAACATTATAATTCACATAAACTTATGCCCAAATCCATACACTGTATTTTTCTTGGATATGACACTTGTCGTAAAGGTTACAGGTGCATGGATCTTGTGAGTGGTCGGGTTTACATCTCGCGGCATGTTGTGTTTGATGAAACACACTTCCTCTCCAAACCCCATAACAGATCGGAATTTGCATGGCAGCTTAGTCGCACCATCTATCTCTCCTGCTCATGTTACGGAACACTTTCAGCATCCTCTCTCCGCAGTGCCGCCCACCAACTCTGCTCCAGTTGGTCCTTCGACTCCGGTTCAGCCTCACACTGCCCATATGGATCCTCATGTGTTCTCTCCGCCGGCTGCTTCTCAGTCCCCACTTGAACCGCCTGGGTTCAATCATACTCCGGTCCCATTCCATTTATCTCCAACGACTTCTCCAGCCCCCTCTCCCATTGGCAGCGACACTAGTGTTCGTTCTGGATCTTCGACAACAGGCACATCTCCTACCACCTCGGATTCCTCTCCTCCTCTTCGGTATCGTAGTGTTGTCGCTCGAAATACATCTCCGTACTCTCTTCCTCATGCATTAACAGCTATTCGCAGTGATCCCCTCACCTACGAACCTCGCACGTTCAAACAAGCATCTCAGTTTCCTCACTGGCGTGCCGCCATGACAGAGGAAATCTCAGCTCTTCACAGAAATCAGACTTGGCATCTTGTTCCGTTTGATCCACATATGAATGTGGTCGGTTGTCGCTGGATCTACAAGGTCAAGCGTAAGGCAGATGGGTCTCTTGAGCGATATAAAGCTCGTCTGGTGGCACAGGGCTTCAGTCAGCAAGCTGGTCTGGATTATGATGAGACCTTTAGCCCAGTGGTCAAGCCGTCTACCATTCGTACCGTTCTATCTGTTGCTCATTCTCGCATTGGGATATCAAGCAACTGGATGTTCGAAATGCCTTTTTGAACGGTTTTCTTCAGGAAGAAGTCTACATGAAACAACCACCTGGGTTTGTTGACCAGTCATCTCCCAATCATGTATGCCGGTTGGATAAGGCGCTCTATGGTTTAAAACAGTCTCCGCGTGCTTGGTATCATCGTCTTCAGGACTTCCTACTTGGGCATGGTTTCTTCAATAGTCGGGCTGATTCTTCTCTTTTCATCCGACACACTGGCTCATCAACCACAATTATCCTCGTCTACGTCGATGATATTATTGTCACCGGCTCATCTTCTTTGGCTGTTTCTTCCATCATTGATGCTATATGTGAAACGTTTGACAGTCGACGGTTGGGTGATTTGAAATTTTTCTTGGGGATTGAGGCTACTCGTGTGGGTAACACACTCCAGCTACACCAGACTCGTTATGCTCTTGACCTCCTCGAGCGATTTAACATGACAGATTGTAAACCTATGTCAACCCCTACGGCCCCTCACTCTAAGTTGAGTGCGTTGGAAGGGGAATTGTTGACCGATGCTACTCAGTTTCGCAGTATGGTAGGAGGTTTACAGTATCTTACCTTAACCCGTCCTGACATTGCTTTTTCAGTTAATCAAGTTTGTCAGTTCATGCACCAACCTCGGCTGAGCCACCTTCAGGCCGCTAAGAGGATCCTTCGGTTCATCAAGGGCACTCTTACGTTGGGTCTCACTATCTATCCCTCGGCCGATACATCTGTGACGGCATATTCTGATTCTGATTGGGCTGGTGACCCAAATGATCGACGGTCGACAACGGGTGCGTGTATATTCATCGGTCCGAATCTTGTCTCTTGGACGGCAAAGAAACAGCCTACCGTCTCGCGGTCTAGTAGTGAAGCTGAGTACCGTGCCTCGCAACTACAAGAATGAGCCGGTGGTTTGCCTTCTTGTTCCGTGAACTCAACATCCCCCTCTCTCCTCTGTCTTTATATTGTGACAATATTTCAGCACTGCACATGGCTCGTAACCCAGTATTTCATGCTCGCACTCGACACATTGAGATCGATTACCACTTTCTTCGTGAATTAGTTACGTGTGGTTTTTTAGCGCTGCGATATGTCTCGACAGATGACCAACTTGCGGATGTCTTTACCAAAGGTTTGGCCAAACCTCGCTTCCAGTCATTATCCGTCAAGCTGCGTCTTCCATTTGGTCGTCTAGCTTGAAGGGGGGTATTAGCATTAACGTGTTAGGCTAGTTTTGTAATTATTATAGCCTTTGGGTATATTTGTAATTAGTTCCTTTAATTACTTTAGGTTACAGTAGGTATATATATTTGTAACCCTTGTAGCATTATTAATCAATCAATACAGAAGGCTTCCAGCAGCAGCCGTGTGCCTCTTTCTTCTACCTTCTTCTCTTCACTAAACTAACAACGGCATGCACCAACGGTTCCAAGCCACGGAGCCATATACGATAAGTTGCGGTTGAGTCTCACCCTGCAACCAACAGGTCCAACACACAGAGCATATACTGGGAGATAAAGCTTTAAGATGCCCTCCCCCTGTCTCCAATCATAGCATCTAACCAACTGTGGCCAATAGAACAAACAAAAGCCTTATCTTTCAAAGGTAGCTTATATTTCCGGAAAAGAAAAGGGATTGGAGAGAATAGAGTAAAGGACCCCGACCATGAATCAAAGTAGTCAAGAAAGACCTCGGAGAAAACCCCGGGGACTCCAACAACTAAAAGAGAAAGCTGTGAAGGAAGAAAGAGTAATTATCTGTATGAGCTCATGCCTCCTTTACTATTGAAATTTAAATAAAATGTGAATCCCAACCAGCTATTTCTTCCCTCGAGACTCGAAATAGATGTCCAAAGAGAAGACGGTCTAAAACGACAAGGAAAGGAAATAGACAAGGAGCATCCCCGACCCAAATGAATTTGAGACCTTATCCAATCAAATAAAGAAAAAAGGCTACACAATGAATTATAATTCCAAGGTCTCGCATAAGTAAACAAAGACCCCATATTAGCAATTTACTCATATCAGGCCTGATTAATGTACGAGCACGGGTTAAAGTATTGGGCCATACATGGGTTGCAAACCCTAGTTGCCTTTGTTACTAATATACAATACTTGTAAGGATGAGGATCGAGGTTGAGCATAAGATGATGAGCATGAATTTCAACCTTTGACATATCCAATAAACGGAGAGAACTTGGAAACAATAAGCAATAAGGCAATCGTACATTGTTCAAATAAGGCCCAAAGTCAACTGCAGCTGGCGCTAGTTGCAACAGGGAGGCAAAATTACAATCATATATTCCATAGAATTAAAGATTTACCAAACAGCATCAGTGCTGCATTTGGAATCAAGGGATTGAAGCTTTTGCCATAGACTCAAGTCACCAATTTAAATACCCAACCAGTTGGATTTGGTAAATCTAAGGATTAACAGAAGCGCACCCTATTTGGTGAGAAAAGGACAGGGTTCAGGGGTATATTCGGTCATAAGGAGTCATCAGAACCATGCACAACTTTAACTAAAATTGATAAAGCTAATGTATGGGAAAGACTACAATGAGTTTAAGGACAATATTGAGCCATCTAAGAGTAGAATGCATATCAGAACTAAAGTCAACAAACTAATGCAACAATATAGTAGTACTGTAGTAGGACTGTAGATAAAGTTTTTTCATGAATAACAAGACCGGAATAGCAACCAACTCTCAACCGAAATTTTTACTGTAGCGGGCTAACTATTGAAGAATCCTTTAAAAGTAAGTTACCATCTTCTGCATGCAAAAAAAGGGAGTAATCAAAATCCAAGAGGTTAGTAAAGTGCTTCTTTGGAGGTTGAACTTCCATTTGTCCAGATATCAGTACTATCTTGTTTCACATTTCCAACCCCATAAGAATAAATATTATGATTCACCCCATCGGTCCCAAAGAGTCAAAAGCCACCTTCTTTCTTCTTTTTGAACCTTAGGGAGTGTGAAAAGGGTTCAGTCAAAAGCGTGTCAATTGCATCCGCCACACAAATAAGAATTTCATCAACAAATGGCTTACCAATCTCCATCTTGATTTCATGGTTCCCAATTCCCCACTTATCGGTATCATACATCAAAAAGAAACCTAAAATCATCAAATATCTCATTCAAAACTCACTATTTTCAATCAGCACAAAAGTTATCAACCAAGCTTTTCATAAGGTTTTCAGGAAGGCATAAACTGTAAAGGGTAACTTAAGTTTTCTATTAACTTGTTGATGCAAAATTGGGCAGAAACCCAACACAAACAGTCAATCACAAATGATAGTATAAGCAGAATCTCCATATAATTACAACCATAACCCTAATAATGTGAATTAGACTAACATATGCTGGACTGCATGTGTGCTTGCAGGGGATTTTACAGTATACATATTTATCCAGCTCCAACACTCATACCCATGTTGTGCCAACCAATTCCAAACTAAGCAAGCAAAAGAGAAATCATCAAAAACCAAGTTTACCTTTGTTGGAAGAATGAATTGCAGTTGGCTTGTTTGGTGGCAGAGAAGAAATACTGGCCAAACAAGTTCCCATCCTTGCAAAAGGTATGCTTCTATTCCTAATTATCTTCAAACCTCCATGTGGAATTGACGCCATTTCTTCAGTTTTCTCAGAAACAGGAAATGAAAACAAAGCTATGTACACAATTAAGTTCAAAGTGAGTGTCTTTAGGGACTTTCAAAGCACAATCTTCTTCCTTTTCGAACCGAATCTGCCAAGCCCAAATACCCTCTGCCCGTAGAAACTAGAAAGATATGCTGATATTTCTAAAGGTTGAATTGAAAAATAAAACTTACTTACTCTTATTTATCTACTAGTAACTCATGGATTCGATATCCCTCAAAAATTATTCATTCGGTTTCCCCGACAAAGATTTCACTTTTTCATTTTGGACCTTTAGTTTATTTTCAAAAATTAAGTAAAAGCGTTATTTTATTATTAATTAATGAGCTATCAAAAGTATATTTTTTTAAGAACTTTAATGTGAACAAAATAAACAAAATTAATTAACACTAAAATTAAAGATATAAATCACTTACAATTGAAAAAAATATTATAAAATTTGAAATACTTCTTTACATACAACATTTGTTATTAAACTTGTACGGTTATTACTATTATTTTTATCACATAACAAAATTTAAAGGTTTTTAATATTAGTAACTCTAGACAAAACGATACAACTGATCATGACTAAAAACATGTTTTTCAAAAGCAGTCCTGAATTAGACAAGGACTGACACTCATTTTTATTTATAGATATTTCTTTAAGACACCATCAGCATAATTTGTCTTCTTATTGACATTTTTGGAATTAGAACGATACCATCAGAATTGCCGTTTGAAAAAACTTGACCTTCTAAAACATGGTTCACTAGCCTTGTAACAATTAACCTTGTACCATTGCATAACCCAATGTTACGAAGTAAAATTACAGGAGTTCCACCTTCAAATTTGTAAATAATTAAAAACTTTAATGATTACAAAATAAGTAAATCATTGTAACATAAAGAATATGAGTTCAACGTATATAAATTAAACAAATAATTATAATGCAAATATTAAAAAAAAAGAGTAAAATTAATAGTTGAGAATTACATAAAATTTATAAAATTTTGGAATAATTTTTCAAATACAACATTTGTCGTCGAGCATGCGTGATTACAACTACTATTACTATCACTGTCACATAAAGAAATTCAAAACCCCTTGGGGCTTAGTAACTCATGACTAAAATACAGATTATATTAAAATGAGTCTTGCGTTAGACAAAGATTGAGCTTGACTTTTGATTATAGATATTATAGAAAACACCATAAGCAAAAATGTCTTTGCAGAAATCTGAAATGAAGTTTAGTATCAAAATTTGTAATAAGAACGTTATGACCATGAACATCATTTGAAAGAATTTGTCCTTCTAAATCATGATTCTCAAGCCTTACAATAGGATAACCAAACTCATTCTACTACATAACCCAAAGGGGTCTATATTAATCTATAATATCACAAAAAAAAAAATATTTTTTTAGTGAGTACAATATGAAAATTAAACAAATAATTAAAAAGTAAGTACGTGAATTTAATTATAGATTATTACATTATTAAAAAGTATTATAAAGTTATGAATACTTCTTCAAACCAAAATATGTTTGTAGGATGATAAAAATTACATTACAAATCAAATTGACGATGGACCAAGAAAATCTTACCAAAGTTATATTATAACTAGATTTGCAAGTGCGTAAAACTTACGAACATATAACTTTTTAAATTAAATTTTATTCAAATAAAATAAAGACAAAATAAAATTAAAATAATAAATTGCAACTAATTAAATAGAAATACATTATTGTATTAGTAATATGATGGACTCTGAATTCATTATACACAACATTTGTTGTGTTATTTTATTAGTTTTTCCCTCTATATCTCATATCAAAATCTTTAGATCAGAACGATTTGTTAACCTAAAAATCGTGATTTGCTTTGAATCATACTTTAGGATAGGGGTGTAAGTGATTTGGTTTGGTTTGGTTTATGTCAAAACCACAAACCTAACCGCCTCCTAATGGTTCCAAAAATCTCAAACTGAACTGAACCGGGTAAGACTTGGAACCGAACCGAACCACTCGGTTTGGTTTGGTTTGGTTTGATTTTGTGGTTTATATAAATTATTTTTAATGAAATTAACCAAGATTAAAAATAACAATAAAAATAAGATTTTAATTTAGAATTAACGTCAAAATTAGGAAATAACCTACTAATAACAAATTATCATAAATAAAACAATACAAATTATAAAATAAACACAAACAATAGAATAAATCATAGTTCTCCAACAATCAAGATTTTTTTTGTTTAGTATGCGTGTATATATATATATATATATATATATATGAATAAATCAAAGGTTCAAAATAGTTAATAAATGTAATATAATATATACTATATAATAAATAAATAAAAATATAAAGGTTGGTTTGGTTCAGTTCGGTTCGGTTTGGTTCGATACCAAAAACCGTAAACAGAATCAAAGCGCATGGTTTTCCGATTTTTGAAACCGAAACTGAATCGTCTTCAACCAAAACCGAACCAAACCGACTGGTTTGGTTTGGTTTGGTTCGGTGGTTTCGATTTTCACCTCTACTTTAGGAAGTATCACACGTGTGACAATGTTTGACTTTAACTTTTATTAATCGTCATTGCATATCATACTACCAATTATTGACCTTAACTTTTGTTTATCTACATGCTCGGATTTTCTTAATTTTGAAATTATAAATAATTGTTTGTTATTTTTATTTTTTATGTTTTCTTATATTTTAATAAACACACTTTTGTAGGGATTATCTTACAATAACATAAAAGTAAAAGTATAAGATTTTTAGATTACATGTTGACTAAAGCCGATTGCTTAAGTTCGTCATATTTTATCTTCTATAAGACCACAAAATTTTAAACATATAAAATATTATTAAAAAATTTGATCTTGATTTATTAACATCTAAAATAGACAATAAAATTAAGATTTGATGGTTTTGAAATATTTTGTTAACTGTGTTTTCAAATCATTTCAAGTTTGTTCATATTGCAAAGCAGTATTTGGTTTTCATATTTCAATATAGTATTTATTTTTCATATTTCAAGGCATTATTTGATTGATTAGAAAAAATGCAATCAATGAATGTATAATCAAATTTATGTTTTTAATACATGGTACACTACTTTTATTACATATAAATAGCTTTTTATTTTAGGAAAACAAATTTTGACAGAATTTTACTATTTTTAGACTACTTAGGCTATATATATATATATATTATGTAGATAACTACAGCTATATATTTATATATTTAAGTTCATTTCATCAATATAAACAATAAAAAAGAGGATTTTAATTTCGAAGTCATTCCTCTTGCTTAAAAGATATGAGCTTTCTATTTCCTCAACTGAAGCATACAAATGAAAGAATGGAGAGCATTAGAGCATCTACAAAGGGGGAGCAAAATTTGCTCACCATAAGCTACTCAACTCATTAAAAATTAATTTATAAAAATCTCTAAGCTACTAATTTGATATCCAAACCAGAAAACTTTCAAATGGTTAAGCTACTCATTTTATCTCACAATATTTATTTGACGAAATATAGAGGAAAAAATGAAAAATTCATTGAATATAAATCTAGTGTCCAAATAAAGCAAACTAAATCTCTATTTATTGTGGAAAAATTTGTCCTTTATTTCAAAAAAGAAACAAAAAAATTGAGTAAAAAAGGTCGAAAATCGGAAAGAAGAAAAATAAAACTACATCCACTTAGAAGGTGACACGGGGAAAACATTTGAAAAGTTTGTTTGAGTATCATAATTTCATAACTAAGTACATTTTTGCTTAAATTTGGTCCTCACTTTGCTACTTTTAAATACCCATTGAAGATTTTGATCTCTATTGAATCTTCCATTGGGATGCTCTTACATTCTTTTTCTTAATGGAGTATGCTGAGTGCCTCCTATGCTAGCTGGGTCTGACATTGAAACAGATTTTAAAGAGAATTAAAAACAATGTTTCATGTTGAAAATTGTATCAATAAACAAAAAATGTTGAAAGTTATATTGTTAAATATGATATTGTTTGTTAAATTCGATAATTGAAGAATTGAAGTCGGGCATAACAAGCTCTGAACTTTAACTCTAACACTGATATTGGGAGGGACTAGAGGTGGTAAACGGGTATGGGCGTCGTCCATATGGGCAATGGACTCAAATGTGCGGATGAGTAAGTATTTATTTAATAACATGGGCGTATATGGCAGGGTAATAAATAAGTATGGGTGCACATCCACTCATTAACGTAAAATTATCAAATAGATATAATAATTACACAAAATTCATTTCGTTTAACAAAAATACTCAAAAATTACAAAAACATTTATTTCACGAAAAATAGGAAATATAAATTTGTATTTTTGTATTTTATTTTTTTTCTCATCTCTGGTGCCGATTATGTATTTTTTGTTGTTGGAACCCTTAATTCAAACTTTTTTACGATTAATGAAATTATTTTACACAGTTATTACTGATAGCAGTAATCATTAACAATTTTTTGGTAGGCAACCTTTTGAAGAGGCTAGGAATAATCATTGGTATTTATACAAGTCATAAGAGTAATTAGTCAACTTAATATAATATATTACTCACTCCATTCCCTAAATTATCGTCCTCCTTTCTTTTTTTGTCCATCTCAAAATAATTCTTCACTTTGAAACTTACTTTTTTAGAATATCACTTTTATCACTTTATTCTTACTTTTCACCCTACTTTAATTATGAGCCACATACACATGAGCATTAAAAGAAAATACACATTAAACTAATATAAATAATCAAATCAATTATTTTTTCTTAATCTGTGCACTTAGTCAATTAGAACAATAATTTAAGAACGGAGGGAGTATGTTCATATTGATTGAATTGAGGGCAGTGCGAAGACTTGTTTTGACAACTTTTCCAATCCACCCATAGATAGAGAAATTAATAAGGAAATACTAGCAACGTATATTAGAAAAGATAAATAAACATGCATTAATTAAAATGTTTTAATCGGAACGATTGAGTTGAATTTTTGGCGTGGGCGTCTATTTAGCCCATCAAATTAATAGTCTCAAATGACTTGTCTATTTGTGCCCACTTAAAATTTTAGATGTGTTCATATCCATTATTTATTGATCATATTGTTAATAAATCCTTAATACGTCCTCCTTGTCATTAGCAATTATTTAAGATTGTGGACAACACATAGAAGCAGGCTACAGCTGGGGGAAAATCCTAAACCACCCAAAATTTGTTGATTCATTTACAATTCCTAATAAATTAACGGTCGGTAAAGAGTCTATATTTGAAAGTTAAACTTTTTAATAAAACAACACTTTTAGTAATACATTAGTAGTAAAATAATATTTTTATAACTTCATTTTTAAAAGTAGACTCTTTAAGTGAAACATCTCAAAATAAAGAGTGGACTCTTTGCTCGGAACGGAGGGAGTATATAGTGTTCCCTATATCAAGAAACTAAAGCATGAACAAATAACCAAATCTAGATCACAGAAATAAGGAAATCAGAAGAAGATCAGAGTTCAAGTTTATAGGATCCCTTCCCACGCCCCCCTTAGGAGGAAAAAAATGTGTAAAAAATTGTTTTTACATGAACTCAAATCAATTTGCCTTTATCTGCACAAGTTCTTGCATTCTATTCAGCTCCGTCCATCCGTATTTATACATAAGGACGAAAATGAAAAGAAACAAACCAGAAAATGTTTGAAGCAATGAGTAAGAATCTACTAAAGTCTAATAAGTACACATGTAATATAATAAGAATTGCTCAATAAATTTTCTTTTTTTTTTTAAATATATATATTTTTTCCTCCTAAGGGGGGCATGGGAAGGGATCGAACTTGAGACCTCACACTTTGTGAGGTCTCATGCCTACCACTGGGTCACCCCCTTAGGGGCTACTCAATAAATTATCTTTATCCGAAAGGCTTAAATAATTCATCATATGATTTCTAGGATTCGTACTTGAAAAAAGAGTGGTCTAGTTGACACTCGAACTGAACTATAATTTGCACTTGAAACAACTTCATTCACCTTCTCTTTTGGAGTAGTTGAAGAGTTTCTAGTAGTTCTAAATACTTTGCTAATGGTTTTCTTTGCGCTTGTACCTATTTTCCACGAAAAGTTAGGGTCGTTCTCTTCAATCCGGTTATGGGACTCGGGCATCGTCTTCCTTGTTTTGCTCGCTAATGGATTTTTTGAATGTGTTACTCGGATCTATAATTTTCCTTATCAAAGTATTAGTATTAAATCTAATGAGCTTTATATTCCTAGCATATCAATAATGTTTAAATTTGCTGTAATTTCAAAATTATGTACCTTATTTCAAGTTTTGGAGGGGAGTCTTTTTGGTGATGAAAGCTTGGCAGGGCAGTGTCTTGAATGTGGATCTGCACTTTAGGGTTAGATGAATTGTAGTTTCGGCAAGCATAGTTGATTTCTCATTATAAATGAAATTCATACTATGCCAGTACTGCAAGTTCAGAGAGATATACGATCAGTGCACAACCATGTAAATTGCAATTCAACACTTATAGCTTGTGTCTATTTACCTTTTGCAAATCTGTCAATTGCCATTTGTACAATACTTAGGGGACATCCATATGCTATCTTATAATTAAATCAAATCATTAAATTTTTTTTGAAGCCCAAGTTCTTAGTATTAGCATAACAATTTCTTTCCATATGCTTACAGTTCATACTTTAGAAGAAAAAAGGTGTATCTTGGCTTATAACATTGAAATTTAACATTTTACAGTGGATGATGACACTAATAACATATTGACAATATGTGTTGTCTTAAGAAGCCTGATGATCAATCAAACCCCAAGTATGAGTGGTCCGCGGAAGCTTTTTCTTTTTCTTCAATTTGAATTTTGATCAACTCACAAATTCATGCACCAATAGCCATTAACTAAAAATCACACCCCCCTAAACATTATCGACCCTTATTGAGTAATCGCCGAATCTAGTCGATCACACCACATTACTAAAAAAACTTACCTTTATTATATCCATCTATAGACATCCTAATTTCGTACCACCTGTTTTATGACATGTTATAAAATATTAAGACCTGTTAAGAGGACTAACAGATGTCAAGTTATAGTGTGAAAAATGTCAAGTTATAGTGTGAAAAATGCGGAAGAATTAATAAGGACGGAAGAATTAATGAATTGTAAGTGCCAAAAATAGAAGAAAAAGCAAAGCAGGAGCGGTCGTAGGCCAACCTGGGCGAAGCACCCAAAGCAGCCCTTGGCGACGCCCAGATCACCCCTAGGCAGCGACCAACACTTCACTATTCACTGTTGCAGTTTGCTTTTGGTGCAATTCCTTCAGCGCACGGTACAAGCCATTAAAGCACAAAAGAAAATATCAAGCTTTTCCTGCTCTGTTAAGGAATCTCAATCTCAGCCTATAAATAGAGGCTTCGGCAGTGAGAAAAAAGAGAGACTCCTCATAAAGAATTTTATGGAGAGAACACTGTCAAGTTACGCAGTTGTTTTCCATCAAACCCCGAAGCTTCGCTAGGTTGCCAAAACTTCCCCTAAACACTAAAACTCTCCAGCCAAAGTGAACTCTAGCTACCCAACTAAGTTTTCGCCCTATTTCACCGGTTCTAAAAACCCAAAAAGAGCAGTTGCTCTGCTTGAATCCAGACGTCAAATCTAGCTGAAGCAGGCAATTGCTCTGCCCGGTTTCAGACTCAACGACAGCAAAAAGCAAGAAAACAAGCAAACAATTATGTCGCATGGATCCCGAGGCGAAAACAACTAAAAGAAGCAGTCACGCTGTCCGAAATCCAGCAACAGCAAATCAAAAAGACTCTCTTTCACTAAAGGATAGAGCGAGCACACCCTAAAAGCCTACCAGAAAAGAAGTTTGGTCTGGGATAAAGCCCACACGCTTCAAGAGGTAGGTACCCTACAGTATTTATTATTTTTGTCCTTTTAATACTGCTATTTAAATAATAATATATCACGAAATAAGTCGTTATAATGCCCAAATTTCGGGTATAAATAGTACTAAAATAAGCCGTTATTATGGCAACATTTTTATAAAGTTTATATGCAACTCTAAAATGAAGCTGTTGTAAGTTTCTTTATTTCTATTATTATTATTATTATTATTATTATTATTATTATTATTATTATTATTATTATTATTATTATTATTATTATTATTATTATTATATTGTTAATTTTATAAAAAGAACATATTTAGCCGAAAAACCTATTTTGAGTTCGAAAAGGCGAGTTGGGTGTCTAACCCCTTCCCAACTCGTAACTTAGTCTCCGAACCCTTTGCAAATCTGGTATTTTTGGTTTTTATTTGTTTGTCCTTAAAATAAAGATGATGACTCTGTTATATATATTTTGAATCCAAAATTGAGGCCGAGCGTATTCCACGCGGTTTAAAGTTTCGAAACCACCCGCTTTTTAGTAGCGGGGATCTAATTAAAAACGAGGCACTCACACCACCGTCAATCCAAACCAAAAGTAGGAAAAAACTCAAAAATATTCAGCAACATAATTGATTTCCCACTTTCAATCATCACATTGGTTCATACACCCATCACTCAACCCACATTATGCAATCCCTCAAATTCTAACCCATCAAACACTCAAATTTTAGGAAACATGCAAAACCAACGCCCACGCTACAAGTAAGGACACAATCAAATGAAACACGTGATCAATAAAAAAATGTCAAGAAAATTAACCCAAACAAAAAACAATCATTCAGTTTATCATACCCATCACTAATCACCAAACACCCACAAAATTGAAGCTACACCTATGTCAATAAAATAAACAAAAATTCTAAACTTTATAACAAAATTCAATAAAGTGCCACAAATAAGCTTCATGACATAAATTGCACCTTGTCTTCATTTTTGGTTTTGTGATTCATTCCAACAGTTCTTATCCCACAAATGAGCTTCATAAAGACCTATCCACCTATGCATGAAACAATCATCATAAACACCCAAGTAAGAATAAATTGATTACTATCTCCAAAAAGGACATTTAATAGAGCAAATAGACTATACAGAAAATGTCAAAATTATGAAGTTGTAGAATATATGCGATAATGATCACTCACTTTCACAAATGAAATAACATTCCATTCAAAAATATTAGGAATAGAAGCAATCACGAGTGAGTGCAATCTCCATAGAACAAACACAAAACTCAATTTGAAGATGTAGAAACATGAAATCTAGAAGGCAAAAAAATTACTAATAAGTCATTACCCCTTTTCAACCAATATATTGTGTAATCTGACTGCTTGCTATTGCACCAACCATTTCTACCACATTCGATAACAAATCAAAAACTAAAAACTGCCCAATGTATACTTAAAGTCAAGCAAAACAATTACATACAATGTACATTTATCAATAATGTAGGACCCAGGGTTCACGGAAAAGGCAAACCTCAGATATGGAAAGTCTAAGATAGTTGATTATGTCCACTTGTGAGGGCTAGAGTATCCACACTATAAACACATAAATCAAGTATAAAACATTTGAGCTTGTATATACGATTGAGCATATGCACACACAGATCAAATACAAATGCAATCAAGCATATGTATATACATAAAAATAGAAAAAATATAACTTCGAATGAGCTTATGGATACACATATATACACAATGAAAGGGAGAGATATTACGTGTCCTAAGGTGACATTGAAGATGCATAGGAAAATAGAGATTGATTCTCGGATGATTTGGGCAGAGAAGCCCAACATGTTGAACTCTTTGGAACTCATACCGTACCAGCTACCTGTATGGAGCAAGGGCTTGTGCAGCCAATCTTCAATGTTATTGTCTCTAGAACACATCATCGACACCATTTTCATTTTCGATACCGTCAATTGTGATTGCAATACCGAATGATGTGTACGGCAAATAAATTACACCTTGTTTTCCTTTCTTGTTCTGTGATTCAACTCGATTAAGATTGAGCCATCTAAAGGGTTTTTTAAGAAATTAGAGAGAGAACGATTGTAGGGAGAGTAAGTGTCATCGTACTTTCTCGGAGTATGGATCTAACCAATATTCCTCAATCAACTGGTTTCAAATCCTCGGTTCCAGAGAGATTCCAGAAAGGGAGGAATCGAGATAGATCTGTAGAATTAAAAGAAATTAAGAACAACATTAGATTTATGATAGCTCTCCAATAACCATTGATGAATGAGACAGAACTTCAAATTTCAATATGAATAAGACTTGTCATCCAAATAAAGAGTTTTTGAGAAGGGTCGCGCTATTGAAATCCATCATTCCTCCAAGTTGACCCCCCAAAATCCAAACTTCCTATTTTACCCTCCCCTATCCAAGTTGACCCCCCTTCCCAGCCCCTCACTGTCTCCTCCCTTTCCCCCACCTCATTGCCTCTTCCCTCCTCCCTCCCCTTCCATCACCACCTCATCCCCCTCCCTCATCACAGTATATTCACCCCCTTTATATCCTCACTCTTTCCCCCCTCACACCTCATTCTTCCCCATTTCTCTCTCTTTTTAAAAAAATAAAAAATTAATTCCAGGTTTGTTCGGTCCCAGTCAACTAAACAAACTTGTTCTGTTCGGCCATGGGTGATCGAACAACCTTGAATTGTTCGGTCATTGGTGACCGAACAACCTTGTGTTCGGTCACCCATGGCCGAGCAGAACAAGTTTGTTCGGTCGAGGGCCGAACAAACATGGAATTAAATTTTTTTAAAGGGAGAAACAGGGAATAATTGAGGTGTGAAGAGAAGGGATGAGGCTATGAAGGGGTATGTGGTGATGGAAGGGGAGGGAGAGGATGTGGGGAGGGATGAGAGATGAGGTGAGAGGGAGGAGGCGTGTGGGGGAGGGAGGAGATAGTGAGGTGGGGGAGAGGAGATAGTGAGGTGGAGGGGAGGGAGGAGACAGTGAGGTGGGGGGAAAGGGAGGAGACAATGAGGTGGGGGAGAGGGAGGAGGTGGTGAAGGGGGTGGGAAGGGGGTCAACTTGGATAGGGGAAGGGTAAAATAGGAAGTTTGGATTTTGGGGGGTCAACTTGGAGGAACGGGGGGGTCTCAATAGCGAGACCCTTTTGAGAAATGAGAGAGAAAGAGAGGGGGGGAGAGGTAGCGTGTACATTTCAATTTCCATCAAAATAGTGGGCAACACATCGTTTTTTATTTAAAAAAGGTAAAAACTTGTGTAGGATGGTCTTATGGATCCTAAATCCGTAAGACGGAGCCCCATTTGGAAATCTGTGGGTAAATAACTAAACATGTTAATGAAAGTCACATTAAAAGGGTAGCTGTGTTGGTGAAAGTTGAACCTATAAGGTTTAGTGCTAGTAGGTTGTTGGTTTAAAACCCTCCATCCATATTATTTAGTTTTCTTTCTCATTAATGAGAAGTTTCGCTATTTGCTCCAATGGCCCTACATTTTCACTGTTTCTCATCAAAATTCTTATATTTCCCACGTCTTGCAGTTTAATCCTTTGTCAGCTCCGTTAGCCATCCATTAGCATCAATTGCCTTGGAATACTTGACGGATCATAACAGACTTTGACGAAATATTAAATGACACATTTACAGCCAAACGTAACACTGAAAACATAAAAGTGATATATTTTAATGTTAAAAGTGAGACTAGAAAGGGAAATTTATTATAATTCTCATTAAAATACGAAGTAACACTAGCTCTTAATATTAAAAAGTAGTACTCTTAATACTAAAAAGTAACATTCTTAATACTAAAAAGTGAGACATTTAATACTAAAAAGTGAAACTTTTAATACTAAAAAGTGACACTTTTAATACTAAAATGTGACACTATTAATACTAAAAAGTGACACATTTAATACTAAAAAGTGAAACTCTTAATACTAAAAGGTGACACTCTTAATACTAAAAAGTGACACATTTAATACTAAAACGTGACATTTTCAATGCTAAAAAGTGACACTTTTAAGGTCAATAATGACAATTTTTTTTATAAGGCAAAATGACACTTGTACGGTCAAAAGTAACATATTTAATTCTAAAAAGTGACACTTTTGATGTTATAAAGTAACACTTTAATGTCAAACGTAATAATTTTTATTTATAAAAAAATGAGACACTTTTCAAAGTGAAAGTAACACATTTATGACTAAAAGTGACACATTTAAGCCCAAAAAGTAACATTTTTTTTATGGAAAAATTATAATTTTCATTAAAAATGCAAAGTGACACTTCTAAGGCCAAAAGTGACACATTTTATACTATAAAGTGACACTGTTAATAGTAAAAAGTGACACTCTGCATATATAAACATGAGGGGTGGTGCTGTAATTTTCAAAAACTAAGGATTTGCATTGAGATTTTTGAATTTTGCCCATTTAACCTAGATAGATCCGTCTTACAGGAGACCACCTCTTAAAAAAATATGTACTGATGTAGAGATATTACAAATATACCCCTACAGAACATAAAGGCTTTCATATGAAAACCCCCCGATGTATCCACCAAATCCCAAAGTCCCCCCCAATGTACGAAGTGTTGCCTATGTGGTATCTGATGTTATCATTTGTCCCATGTCTTCCCCTCTCATTAGTGGCCGTTATGAATGAGGCGTTGAGTGAGACCTGAGCTATACGTGCGGGGCATTTTTATCATTTGATTCTGGGTGCAAATGGGATTTTCCTATAATTTCATTATTTAATGTCATGAAGAAGGACATATGACTGAGATTCATTCCTCTCTCTTGGATTGCGTTGAATTTGAATTTGCCCCATTGTTGAGTTCCCTTGAAAAAGATTATTTGGCATCAAGGTAGGCATCCATTGAAATTGAAATGCAAGAAACGTAATTGCAAATTGAAAATCTTTGTCGGCTTTGTAAGCACCCATCACCAATTTCTCTCTCTCTCATAGTAAAATAAGGAAATTGCTTGCAGATAGGAAATTGCTTATAGATCGAAAATTGCTTACAGATCGGAAATTGCATATCAAAATTTGACTTTAAGCCCTAATTCTTGGATGTGGGTCTAGGAGGGTTGGGGTTAGTTTTCGTGCAAGTGTTTTCATTCTCGATCTGAAGACCTTTGATTCAGATTTGCATTCCAAACTTTGTTTGCGTTTCGCCGATTTGGGTTTCCAGCTACAATCACTGATGAAGGGGGTTGTTTGATTCAATTTGTTTGAGAACGAAAGAGAAGAAAATGGCTGGAGGAGGTATATTAAAGTTCATCAAGCCGCCATTGATGTTGTAGCGAAGCCGACAATGAATGATGAACGACCCAAACCCAATTCAGGCCTTGAGGGTTCCAACAATGCTGAAGTAACCATTGATGCAAGAAGAAGCAGGAGCACTGAAGAAGAACATAATGAAGAAGCTAATATGGGTGGTGGTTATGGAGTTTGATACGACGGTGGTTATGGAGTTTGGAAAGGGCAGAGTTAGCTAATTGAATAATGATACTGAAATCACACGATTCATGTCCAGTAATACACTCAAAAGAATCCATTTCAAAATAAAAAAGGTAGAGTTTTTTTGGAGGTTTAAGACCAAAATCAAGCTAGAATCAATACATGAGCCGAAAATAAAAGAACCCCAAATCAAGAAAATGGATTCTAACTCGGAAAAACTTAGAAAATGGGGGAAATTGAGATTGAACGTGAATGAAAAGTGACTAACCGAGAAGAAGTGCAAGAAAAGCTCCAATCTTTGCAACATAGATCAAATTGTGTCAGTGTAATTTGGTTGTAAGGGCCTCCACAGTTATGGACCTCTGAAAAAGTTTATTTACACTGCCACGTCATCAGCTTATAAACATTTTCTCTATAAACATATTCTCTACTTTACATAAACCCATAAAAGCTTTATAGCATGGACCCACAACTAAATATTTTTTTTTCCAATATACATTTATTTTCAAAAATAAATATATCATTTTAAAACATAAATATTTATAAAACAAATATAATACGACTAAAAAATAATTTATATATTTTTAAAATTTTAAATTTTATCTTTGAAAAAAACATTTTTATTGATAAATATTTATTAGTAATTCAAAATACCGATGTAACAATATAGATTTTATTGAACTAAATCAACATAAAATCATACAAATTATAATTAAAGTTGCATAATACAATGAGAAAACAAAGTAATTAAATACTAATAAGAAATATTCAATCATTACAACTTAATTTTCATTGTTGTTGTCTCCAAAGTGTTCCCAAATATGTTCGACTAAATCAGATCGAAATTTTTGATATACTTCCCGATCACGTAGTTCTGCATGTCTTTGAAGGTATTGTTGAAATTCTTGAATAAATCCTTGTGATGCGGCTACCGGTGGATCTACTTCTTCATCGCTCCAGTTACTTATTCCATTATCTTCATTTTCTACAATCATATTGTGTAATATGATACACGCGTACATTAGATCTTTCAAAGCCTCCTTGTACCAAAATCGAGCCACACCTCGTACTATTGTCCAACGAGACTGGAGGACTCCGAACGCTCGCTCAACGTCCTTTCTTGCAACCTCTTGCATTTGTTTGAACTTTATCCTTTTAGGATCTTCTGGATATATAAAACTTTTGACAAATGAAGCCCACTCTGGGTAGATACCATCTGCTAGATAATATCCTTTCGTGTATTGTGTGCCATTTACTGTAAACCGAACTTGAGGAGAGTATCCTTTCAATACATCGTTGAACAATGGAGATTGGTTGAGTACATTAATGTTGTTGTTAGAACCTGCAACGACAAAGAATGCATGCCATATCCAAAGGTCTTGAGAAGCGACCGCTTCTAGCATTATTGTTGGAACCCCTTGATCTCCTCGGGTAAATTGACCTTTCTATGCAACTGGACAATTTTTCCATGGCCAATGCATGCAGTCAATGCTTCCTAACATACCGGGAAAACCATGGACCTCATAATGTAGTTGAAGTAAGCGTTGGACGTCGTGAGCATTGGGTTTTCTCAGCACAGATCGACAAAATTTCATTAGACAATCAATTGTAGTGGTTTCACCAATTCATACATACTCGTCATAATGATCGGCAGGCGTGCCATATGCCAACTGATGAATAGCAGCAGTGCATTTTTTCAAGGGGGAAAGTCCCTTTCTACCGGTTGCGTCAACCCTCATATGAAAATACTCTGTATGATTTGAAAGAGCTTCTACAATTCGAAGGAATAACTCCTTACTCATTCGATACCTTCTTCTGAAAATTTGATCTGTGTAAACTGGCTCATTGGAGAAATAGTCGTTAAAAAGTCTTTCATGTCCAGCTTCACGTTCTCGATTTATGTACTTTCGACTGCGTTTACGATCGTGGGAGGCTTCTGCTTCTTCTTCCTTCATTTTTATTTCCATAATCATCATCATCATTTTTTCACTTGAATCATCAACCAATTCATCGTGCACGAATTGTAGAAGTGCATTTTTATCGGAGTGATTGAGATATTGAGACATTTTTTAGTGTGGAGATTGGTGTATCTGTAGGTATATATGTAAGAGGTTGTGGTTGGAGAAAATATAGAGTCTCAAGCCTCTTATATATAGACCTCTTATAACGGGTAGTTTTTGCAATGGCTAGTTTTTACAACGGCTAGTTTAGTTTTTGTAACGACTAGTTTTTACAACAGCAAGTTTTTGTAATGACTAGTTTCCTTCACACAATTAAAAATTACATAACATAAAATATTAAACATGGGTTACATGAAGAAAAAAATACATTAATTAAAATATTACATAAACTTAGAAACTTCATAAATTAAAATTACAAAACATAAATTAGTGAATACAACAATTAGAAACTTCGTAAATTAAAATTACAAAAGATAAATTAGGGAATATTATATTTGACCTTGATCGAGTCGCAAATGTGTTGATGCATTTGTAGTTACTCATTCGTCATGCCACTAGTATCCTTAAAGAGGATTTCATAATTCAACGCAGTTGTCACTCCCTCGAGTGCTAATATATTTCTTTCTCCAATTTCACAATGCTTTTCCCATAAATCGACACTTTTGACTTCATTTTTCCCGGCGATTTTTGTTTTCCCTTTCCTCTTTACCACCTTTTGACCAATCGGGCGGACTTCGACTTCATTGTCTTCGATGTTGATGCTTGTATGTGCATCGGATGATGAAGTGAATGTTTCCAATTCTGATATTTTGTCCTTTTAGAGTACTGTTTACTGGATTTCCCACCTTTTCACTTTGGCACATCTTTCACCATTAGCCACACATGCTCATATTTGAAATGTTTTTTTTACGTATATAGTGATAAAGACCACGTGCAGTTTCCTTCACTTGGTCAGCGGACCACCCACTACAATGTTGATCTCTAACTTGGATGACAAATTGATTAAATTCATTAACCTTTGGACAGATTGCGTACCAATGCGACTTCAAGACGTTCAAATTTCTTTGAATTCCCGTCTTTCTGTTGTTGTTGTAGTACTCAGTGATTCGTTTCCAAAACTCCTTATCATTTTGAGAGTTGCCCTTCACGCTATCTATTGAAATAACGAGCCAAGCACTTGCAAGCATTTTATCTTCTTCAATGCTCCACTTTGTTTTTTGCTTGTCTTTTGTTTGATTGTTTTCTTCATTATAAAAAACAATGGTTTCCAACCCCTCTTGGGTGAAAAATGGTGGAATTGCAGACTCACCGACACTATCCCTTCTTGTATGAGTTAGTGTTGTTGGATTTCCAATACCAGGTGTATATTGGTTTGTCATAGACGAATTAAAATATTGCGTATACATGAGAAATTGATAATTTGGATAAAGAAAATTTGGAACACTTGAAATACCTTGATAATTTGGATAAGGAAAATTTGGCGAAGCTTGAATATTTGGCGGACCTTGAACATTCGACGGAGCTGAAAAATTCGGAGTAGTTTCGACATTCGCAGAATCTTCGACATTAGAGTTCAATAAATTTGTAAAAAAAAATATTATCCATAACAAAAGAAGTATAAATAAGAATTTGTGTAGAGAATGAGAAAGTGTAGATGAATTTGTGTAAAAAAAAATTTTGGAAACCAATTTATAGGAATTTTTTTATTACCGTTATTTCATTACCGTTGTAAAGTTTTATATATATATATATAAACAGCCATTGCATAGACAAGTTGTTGCCAAGCTTACCATTTTGCTGACCAAGCAATGCATTAACCGGTCCAAAAATACAAAGCTTTTGGAATTCACTTCGCTCACTCCAATGGTATAACGCTTTTCAAAAAGCTTTATAATAGGCTTTAAACCTCCCACTGGAGGTGCTTTAAGAAGAAGAGATGAATCGAAACAAAGTGTGGAATGGGTTCAATAAATTTGAAAAAAATGTTTTAATTTTTATAAAAAAAATTAATTAAAAATTATCTTATTATCAAATATTTAACTAATGAAAATATAGGAAAATCCCACTTTGCACCCCGACTCAAATGACAAAAATACCCCCGCACGTATAACTCACATGCCACTTAACGTCTTATTCATAACGACCACTAACGAGAGGGGGTAACATAGGACAAATGACAACATCATGTACCACATAGGCACACTTTGTACGTTGTGGTGGGGGGGGGGGGACTATGAGATTAGGTGGATACATCGGGGGGTTTTCATATTAAAGCCAAATATAAATAATTACATTATATTTTTGGTCATTGATTTTTGGCAGAAACTTTCCATTATTAGTATACTTTTTTTTTCTTTTAATAGACATATAGATGTGGTAAAAACCTAGAAAAGAGGTGTAACTAGTATTTTTAGTAAGACGGATCCCCTGACCTGATCCACCGTCTGTTTTGGGTGGAGCTATGAGATAGTGAGGCTTTTGCTTATGGATTAGAATTCGTAAAACGGTCTCAGAGAAGATCTACTCTATTTTATGAGATGGTTTGTATGGTATAGTTCCCATTCCTCGAGTGAGGTGATGACCACAAGAATTGAAATTGTGAATACTTAGTGCGAAAACAATTACCACTCAAACTAAACCTTGTGATAATAATTTATCTACTCCCTCCATTCAAAATTAAATATAAGGAATTGACTTTACACGAATTTTAAGAAAGGAATTGACTTTGTAACATTGCTTTAACACGAACAAAGTATAACTTAGTCGTGTTAAATCAATGAGTCCTTTTTTTTCTCATGCCACAAAATTAATAAAAGTATTATATATAATTTGGTTAAAGAATCTTTTCAAAAAATGAAGAGGGTACCCTTATTTTGGAACATCCCAAAATGCTATAGAAAATATATATTTTTTTGGAACGAATGGAGCAAATATTTTGATATGACACCACAGAATAGTCTGTTTCCATTATAAATTTTACTTATTTACTACTTTAATTTATATTAATCTGAACTAATCTATCATAAAACAAAATTATCCTTTAAATATCCATCCACTAGGATAGAATAATATATTTTACAAATTACCTTATAATATTACCGTTTGGTTCTTCGTTTTTCAATATAAACTTTACAACACAAAAAAAAACATGTTTCCTTCACGAATTAATTAAGCTTACTCTACTTATTTGTTCTCACATTAGTCACTACACTTGGACTGTATAATAAATAAGCTCTCTCAAGCAATTTCATTGATTATGTTGGATGGGAATTATCAAAAAGACTAAAACACCCTCACTATAGAGAAAAATATATAAACTCCATTTTCATTCTCTTTCCCTTTTTTCTAATAAAGATACAGAGTTGTCTTCATCTTTGGTCAAAAAGAAAGCTCATGTAATCAAATTCAAGTAAACAATGAAACCAATTCTCCAAATCCACGCACTCATCTACACCACCCTCTCATCGCCATTGTCGTTTCTCCAAACTCCAAAGCCTTAACAAATCACCTACCCTAAAGTTGCCATCAACATAAGACTCAACCAATTCATCTTCTTCTTTTGTGACTTCCTTGCCCTTTTTATTCTCACTCATGCCGCCTATCTCCGTGAAAATTCAATCTCATATCGTCGTCTGTGTATCCATCAGACCTAGTCCCGACGTCATAACAGTATCTTATCTTGAGCTAGCACAACACTCGAAGAGTCGAAGAGAGGTATACCGCCATAAATACCTTGAAGATTTGCATATCTCAACATACCAAATGACACCACTAGAGATGAATTGGAAAGATATAGAGAAAGAGATCGTAATTAATAGAAAGATGTTGCTATTGATTGACGATTTGGGGGAAAAATGGATGAGTTGTGTCCTCACTTACTGGAATTGATTACCAAAGAAGAGAATGGTTTGTCAAAAGAGAGGGTATTTCCATTAATGGAAGAAACCATGGATTTTCAGAGGAAAAGAAGCTTTAGCAGAGATATAACTACCGAGTGTTGAAGGTTGGCAGAGCACATGCAAATAAGGGTATTTTCAAGTTTTTGTAAAAGTATTAAACTTATCATCCAAATATCTTAACGAAGTGATAATCGTGATATTTATGTCTTAGTAGAGTGATTAAAGTGAGAGAAAAAGAGTAGAGTTAGCTTAATGAGTAATTCGTCAAAATAGGGTTACCAAATTATAATTTAAGCCTTAATTTTTTAGTACTCCTATGTTGCTAAGAAATAATCTTCATATGATTTTTACATCGTTCTAAAAAATTATCCACTTTCTAATGTTTTTTTTTTGGAAGTTGTCATTACCATTTTCTTAGTTTGTGTCGAATTAAACATGACTATCATTGAGGATGGAGGGATCATTTTCTCCTGATTTTGTTAATTTTTTACTATAACATCAACATAGTGTATTACATCCTTGTTTTGAAAAGATTGAGCGAGAAAAAGATACGAAAGATATAATAAATTTTGAATTTTAATAACACAATTAGGACTTTAATATTTATATGTTTTTCTATTATTAACAATTGTTCAAAATAAATATATTTTAGGTTTAATTTATATAATTTCATGACATGAAATAAAATAAGTGGTATTTTTGTCTCCACAATAGATTCCATTTACTAAAAACTCCAAAGAAAAATTAAGGTAGAGACACTATCCTATACTCTTCCACTTTGAAAAGATTATATAATAATGTTAAGTTAGACAAAGGCTATAGTAATGGACCATACCACCATGCCTGGCAATGGCTAACCCCAACAGATTTCAAGCCCAAGACAAGATCCATAAAAATCAAACAACTATTTAAAGTGGTAAAGGCACTCCTTAATTCAAACCAATAAATGTGTGTTAATTACACACAAATAAAAGAAGGATGTGGATATCCACATCCTAAAATCTTATTTCTACACCCCACTTAAAATAATTACAGAAATACCATTAAGTAAAATGACCTAATACACCATTCTAGGCATTATACCCCATAAATTAATCTCTACATACCATTGCCAAACAAATTACAAAAAAATATACTTATAACTAAAAGACCTTCAAATAATATTCTTATACTCCAAAGACAAATAATACTTCATAAACTCATTAGTGTTATATTTACATCTCTCAAAACCAACCATAAACATAATCATATTGTGAAGAAAAACCATTACAGCTTAAAGAATCAGCCAAAGAAGCATTTCCTTTCTCTTTATTCGCTTAAAATTTGAGAACACTTACTACTAAAAACAATCATCACTGCCGAACACTCTCATTCTTAAGGCCGATCGCCTCTTCCGAACAATGAAACTCTTACTACTGCTCATCTCACTGCCGAACACTCTCATTTCTGCTCATCTCATCCCGGCCGAATGAACCCACATCCACACACCGGCTCTGACAAAGGCATGAACAATGCATGATCATGAATTTTTAACATGTTTTTTTGCTTATTTTTCAGAAGCAAACACGTTTCCCATCGAGTATAGTGTCGTTGGTCCCGTAAATGATGTGATCATTCCTCTTCAACAACATTATTATAGATTACAAAGAATGTGTTTATAAATCACTCATATTTTTTATCTCGAGATGATTTGTTTGATTGGGTGCCCGTGCGTGCGAATCGAAAGGGAAAATGGGCTTGTGATAGTAATTACTAGGTCCGATAGTGGTACGGTAAATAGAGGACCCTGCTAACTTTGGGTTGTGGACTTGGTGGGCAACCTCATCAAAAAAAGGTGATGATTCAAGTAAAGTAACAAATAGTAAGAGAGAACGTGGATCGAAGAAATATGACTGTCAATTTTGTTTGAAGGGCATACAATTATGTGCGGGAGTATGAGAATTTCAGTTGAATGTGGGTTGCATAACCATGGCGAGGCCCCCTAGACACCCCAAATTGCACCCTGCTTTTATGTCAGTTTAATAAATATTGCAAAATAAACTACTAATTATCTTTTGTATGTTTCAGAATAAAGGTACAAAAAATCAAGAAAATGAATAAAACAAAAAAGAAATAAAAAAAGAAAGCAAAAGAAAAAAAAAAAAAAAGAAATGAAATGAAACAAAAAAAAAAAGAAATCAAAAGAAAAGAAAAGGACAAAAGAAACAAAGAAAGAAACAAAAAAAAGAAAAACACATTGATAATGTTTACTGATCTAGACCTGCCCAGGGAAGGAACTAACCACATTGATGCTCTTCACATCACCGTAGGAATTTTAGAGAAACGGGTTCCCCGAGTTTTGATAGATAATGGGTCTTCACTGAATGTATGTCCCGCCAAAGACGCTAGCCAAGCTGGGATAAAATATCGAAATCCTCGCTCCTTCCTCGCATGCTTAAGGCATACGACAACACCCGCCGATATGTCTTGGGGTGGTCACTCTAATGTTAACTGTTGGGCCCTTAAATATGCCGCTTGAGTTCCAAGTCCGGACATACCACCACTTTCACTGTTGTTGGGACGCCCTTGGATTCATGGGGTAAAGGGGTAGCCTCTTCATTACACCCGTGTCAAATTCATCCACGATGATCACATAGTAATTATTTTGGCCGACAAGATCATGGAAAATAAGGAAAGCGAGAATGTCCTAATCCTCGAGATAGAACATGAAGACTCTGGTATTTTCCTCAGTGGCTTTGAGGTTATCCCCCAAGCAGTGGTTAACGCCATCAATATGGCCGAGAAACCGACATCATTGGAAAGAAAGTTACTTCCCTAGAAACATGGTTCCTTTAAACATGTTCAAAATGAATTATATGCCTGGTCTAGGTCTCGCAGTAAATCGCCAAGGGCTAGTTAATTTAGTCCAAGATGAACTTAAGGAATGTATCCCTCCTTTCTGCCTAGGATACACGCCTACTCCAAATTAAGTAGCCACCATGAAATAGAAACGTAAGAAAAGAAAGGCGTAAATGAAACAGCTTTCCTTATGAATATCCCTCTCCAAACCCTATCGAAAAACCTTAAATGGTTATTTTGTACGAAAGGGGGAGATTGAAGCCTATCTTATGTTTCCGAACCTCGGATAGACCGTAATGGGAAAAGGTGCCCGGTTGGGAAGTCTTTGATGATGTCAAGATTCTCTCGATGGTATGGAACAGATTACCTGAGCCCAGTAGCACCAATCATAAGACTGTCACCATTGAAAATACTTGGTCTATAGACCAAGATGATTATGCACTGCCCTTAGATGATGACGGTCTAGGAGACGCCTTTCCGGGTATGATAGACGAAGGCACTAATTATAAAAGGCTCCCTGCCGAGTTCGAGTCTATGTCTAATAAGCCTCCTGCAATTGGTACACCACTATCGGTCCGCCTCCCGACACCAAGCACTGGTAGACCGCTCGGATACACTATCCCCATCCTTTCCCTAGTCTTACTTGATTGGTCATCTACCAATTCGCTACCAATAATTGAGGATCTCAAACCCCGTGTCCTCAACAATGTAATAACCCCCTGATAATGTGCTTTTAATAATAATATGGATGTCTTTACTTATTCCTTAGTTGCACCTAATTTAAAAGACACATTAAATAATAATTATGATAATGAGTCATTTAATAAAATGGACCCAAAAGATAAAAATTATATGCTTGAGCTTGCAAAGTCACCAAGTACTAGGAATGAGCCACTCATCAAGAATATCAAGACTGTCCGCCATCAACCGGCCGGACAATGAAATCAAAGAAATCGAATCAGCTACCTCCAAGGTCCGTAAAGAAAGGCACTTATTGATCTCCTCAAAGGAATTCGACATCTTTGCTCGGTCCTACGAAGATATGCCCTGCCTAGATCCATTTATAGTCGAGCACCGGATTCCCACATACCCCGATGCTCGCCTCAGCCAAACAAAAGCTCCGCATCAAGCCGTAATGGTCACTACAAGTCAAAGAAGAAATCATGAAACAAATGGCACAATTTCATCCGGTAGTTGAATACCCGACTGGTCGCCCAATATAGTGACCTGCTCCTAAGCCCAACGGAAAGTCGACCAGACTTCCGACCTCAAAGGCGCCGCCCAAAGATGACTTCCCCCGCCCAACATTGATATTGTGGTAGATGCCGCCGCAACTCACAAAGTCCGATCCTTCGTCCGACGCATGTCGGGCTATAACCAAATCAAAATGGCAGAAGACCGAGAGAAGACTTCATTCACTACTCCTCTTGGGGAACTTATCGTTACAACGTCATGCCATTCGGATTAAAGAATGCCGGAGCCACTTACCGTAGGGCGCCACCACCCTCTTCCACCATGATCCACAAAGAGATGGAGGTCTATGTCGATGATATGATCGTCGCATTCCATCGACACCTACGGTTGCTCACATTTTCTAAGCCATCACCGTCCAGACTAGCCAAGTGGTCCTTTCTTCTTAATGAGTTTGACATAACCTATGCCACTCTCAAGTCTATCAAAGGGAGCGCCATTGCGGACCACTTAGCCGATCTACCTCAAGGCCGAAGATGCAACCGAGCCCTAAGCTTTCCTGCACGAAGGTATCCCTCGAAATCACCGACCAGACACCTCGGTTGGCAAATGTTCTTTTCGAGCCGCAAACAAAACAAAGCTTTGCATATGAGTCTTATTAATCGATCCAACCGACTCTCATACTCCGCCGGCTATAAGGTCGAGTTCGAATGTTCAAATAATACGACTGAGTATGAAGCCTGTATTGCCGGCCTAGAAGAAGCTCTCAAAAGTGGGAGCTAAAGATCTCGAAGTCTCACGGAGACTAGGCCCTAATTATAAATCAAGTCGAAGGAAGATGGAAGACCCGTGATCCCTACGCCGCAACTCTATCATGCCAAGTTAATAATCGCCGCCCGATTTGGTTCTATCTCGCTCCATTACCCGCCACGAGATAAGAATCAATTCGCCGATGCTCGCCACTCGGCCATCGGTCCGATTCCCCCGAAACTAAAGTCCAACCATTCATAGTCGGGAAGAAGGTCACCCAGCCAATCAGACGTTTCAAAATCAACGCAGCCTCGGCGCATCACGAACCCCGGTATGCCGACATCTTAAATCCGCTCCGTAATAATCTTTATCCCCCGGGTTAGACAAAAGAGGAAGAGTCTCCTTGAGAAGATGGGCCTCCCATTGTACTCGGCGGTGGCGGCAGACAAGAGGCACTATCAAGGCCTCAACTTACTATGTGTCAATCAAAGCAAAGCCGAGCAAATTATGGATCAATCGCATGGTGGAACCTCGCTGGCCCCACATGAACGACCATATGCTCAAAGAAAGTTATTCGAAGGGTACTATCGAGTACGCGAATCGATCAGTATTCGGTGGGTGCGACATTGCGACAAATGTCAACGCTTTGACAATTTACAAAGATGTGCCCCCACACGCCCTATACAACTCCACGCCCCCGGCCCTTCTCAACGGGTATCGACGCCATAGGCCAAATTCACCCGAAGGATCCAATGGCCATGAATATGTCCCGTAGCCGACATTTCACAAAGTGGGTAGAAGCCTCTTCCTACAAAGTCCTAAATGCCCGGAAGGTATCCGAATTCATTAAGACCAATATCATATACCGCTACGGGTACCTTTCGAGATCATCTCCGACAACGGCTCTCATTTTTGAAAGGGGCGCCAACCGTCGCTGGATGAGTTCAAGATCCAAAGACACAAATCCTCCCCTACCGCCACAAGCCAATGGTGCCGTTGAAGCGTACCAACAAAACTCTCGAGAACATCATTAGAAAAATGGCGATACAGAAGAGACCGACCAAAAATTGCCACTAGCCCTCTGGGCTACCGACGCCCGACACCGCACCAGTGGGGCTACCCCTACTCTCTAGCATATGGCATGGAAGCGGTACTACCAATAGAGGTGGAAATTCCATCATTGAGAGTAATGAAGGAAGTCGATATAGCGTAAATTGATCGGGTCAAAGGGCGGAACGGCCCTAATTGATGAACGACGCCTGTTAGCCTTGGAGCATACAGGCATATCAAAGGCGTACGCCCGAGCCTTCAATAAAAAAGTCAAAGGCCGAGATATTCAAGCCTGAGACCTTGTTGAGAAAACCCCTAGTTATGTTGATACTAGGGGAAAATGGAAGTCTCCTGATGGGACCATACATCGTTAAGGAGATCCGATCGAGAGGTGCCGTGCTTCTCACGAACCAGATGGGAAGACCTTGTCCAGCCTCTTCAACCTCGACAAGCTCAAAAGGTACTACGCGAGCCATCTGTCAAGATGCTTCCCTCTCCAGCTAGACCGAAAACCGAAAGGCTGTCTAGGCAAAAATTAGAGCATATAAATAAATAAATAAAAAAAAGAAGCTCGCTAGGTTGAAAACCCGAAAGGGCGGCCTAGGCAAAAGTTAGAGCATAAAAAAAATGAAAAGAAAACAAAAATAAAAAGGAGAGGGAAGGCATTATTCGAATCCATCAGCGTACTACCTCCTGGTCTTCAACACATCGAGACTCGACCGACAAATGAGAAAAACCACGACAAAGCGACCACATTAAAACGCTAAAATATAATTTTACGGGTCCTAAGGTGCAACTTAGGAATACTTATTAAGACATTTATATTATACATTACTTGCATTTGTACATACCTATATACCGCCTATACCCCGTTGTTTTCCCCCCAAAACAATCCTTTTCTTGCAGCCATAGCCCCGAGCGGTCCATCGCTCGCGGCGCCCACCGAGCCGGGCCCATATACCCCTCTCTGGAGGTACGAAGAAGCTCTAGACTCATCAAGATGAGAGCCACCTGAGGTGTCTCCCTCTTCATCGCCAAGATCACCATTATCTCGATAGCGTCGCCTCGAATCTGGTTTGATGATTCGGCACTCACTTCCTACGTCTCGATCAAAAAAAAAAAAACCTATAAAGGAAGCTACGACCACTGACTAAACACCCGCAGGAAAAAAATAAGAGATCGCCATCTTTCCGCTTCGATATCACCCGAAAAGCCCGCTCTTATCCAAAGGTGTATTCTCAAAAATCCCTTTCTTCAAAAATACGTGCCATTACATTTTAGATGTTTGGTATAGTTTTATTTTACGTATGAATTTATTTTTGCATGTGTAACATATTGCATCATACACAATATATTGCATTATATCATAATGTTTGTACATGTTTCTTTTTACAAAAAAAAAACAAAAATAAAAAAAATGCAAAAATAAAAAAAAATAAAAATAATTCTTTAAATTGTCACATACTATTTTCATACATGTAAATAAAAAAATCATTCTTTTTCAAAATCCATAAAAAAATTCATTCATAATCAAAAGAAAAGAAAGAAAATTCAAAAGAAAAAATGAGCAAGATTCGGCAAAGTCGGTAGAACTACGTTTGGTCCGATTCATGAAAAAGGATACGTAGGCGACCTACATCGATAGGTCCGACCATCACAATCATAAAACAGGAAAAAAGAAATTCCCGACAAAGAGTGGCGAAATGTCGGAATCAGAATCGCACCACCCCAGCAAAAGGTAAGTCGTACAAGATTCTACCCCGATTTTAGAATAATTTCCTTTTTAGGAAAATTGTTTTATTTTCAAATAAGAGAAAAACTCTTTTTCAAAATGAGTTTTGATTTCAAAAACACAAAAAAGAGGAACATTTCAAAAACACAAAAAAGAGGAATATTTCAAAAACACAAAAAGAGGAATATTTCAAAAAAAAAAAAAGAGGAATATTTGAAAAAAAACCAAAAAAAAAAGAAAGAGGAAGGAAAAAGAATATTTTCCACTTCACAATTTTCGAAAATACTTGAAGAATGATCAATTCGTGTGCTCGGCGACGGATCTTTAGTCAAGCACAATTTTCGATATCGAAAATTTTCGGCTATGTCGGAAACAAGACAGCGATCAAGGCCCAGACATACCTAGAAAATTCTTCTTAACACATTTCAACTACAAGATATTGACCGGTTGAAATTGTGGTAACATAAAAGCAATTCGCAGTGCTCGGCAACGGATTTTTAGTCAAGCACAATTTTCTGATATTTGAATAGTTTTCGGTTATGTCTCGAAACAAGACAGATCAAGGCCCGCATATAATTAGAAAATTTTTCTTAACACGCTTCAACTACAAGGTCTTTACCTGGTTGAAAGGTGGTAACGTAAAAACATTCAAATCTTCATACCGTATTTGACAACGGTTTGACCGGAAGAATACGACTTTTTCGAAAACACAAAAATCTTTTTCCGTTGTGTTCTCGATCGGGTTTGGCCCGAAGAACATGATATCCTCACTTTACTTGTAGTTTAGGATTTTGACCTGAACTACGCTTGGTCTGATTCCTTGAAAAAGGATACGTAGGCAGCCTACATCAGTAGGTCCGACCATTGCAACATAAAAATATTTACATATCTGATATACATCTTTCATAATATTTCTTATCTCGAATTTGGGAGTCTATCTTATCAACGTCGCTTACTTGATAAGCCGGCTTCTGTAAACTCCATCGCTGAGGGGCTCAGACACCCCAAATTGCACTTTTATGATGTCAATAAATATTGCAAAATAAACTACTAATTATCTTTTGTATGTTTCAGGAATAAAGGTACAAAAAAATCAAGAAAATGAATAAAACAAAAAAAGAAATAAAAAAAAGAAAGCAAAAGAAAATAAAACAAAAAGAAATGAAATGAAACAAAAAAAGAAACAAAAAAAAAACAAAAAAAGAAAAAAACAAAAGAAACAAAAAAAGAAACAAAAAAAAAACAAAAAAAAAAAACGAAAAACAAAGAAAAGAAACAAGAAACAAAAAACAAAAAAAAGAAAAACAAAAGAAACGAAAAACAAAGAAAAGAAACAAAAAAAAAACAAAAACAAAAGAAAAACAAAGAAAAGAAAAACAAAAAGAAAAGAAAAAACTTCAGCCGCCGGTCTCCCCCACAAAATCCCTCCTATACATACTACCCCAATTTCCACTAAACACCCTCACAATCTCATTTCATCCGGCCCACTCTCTCTCATAATCCCTCACTCTCACAATCCCTCCCATCTCCCTCACGCACTAACACATATACTCCCTCCACCCGTCTCCCTCTCACTTAATCGCAACCCACACACACACACAATCTTACTCTCTCTCACCCGCACGCACACACACACAAATACATAAACACACACACACACACAAATACACAAAAACACACACTTACCATTACGATTTTAGACAACAAATCTGAAACAAGTTCATTCAGAATTCACTCAACACAACATTGACACACACAACACACAAACACAACAACAACAACAACAAACAACAACAACAACAAAAAAAGACTCTCTCCCGGAAGGACAGAGCACACCACCGCCCTAAAAGGTAATACCTTTAAGGGCGTTTTTATTTATTTATTTACTTTCAGTTCATTTATTATTTAAAGTTGTATTTTAAATCCAATGTAGCCAATATAAGCCGATTGTCTTGCCCTGATTAGATTAGAAAATATTATGTAAAAGAGCGTTATAATTGCCAAATATTCTTAAATGTGTTTGTAATTATTGGAAGGAGACGGTTGCGAGTCCAGTAAATAATGTAGCCACGAATGTATCTTTAATTTTCCTTGTCAAAATAAGACCTTATTTATTTGCTAGATTAATATAACAATGAGCATACTTGACCAAAAACGCTTTGAGATCGAAAGGCGAGTTGGGTGCCTAGCACCTTCCCAACTCGTAACTTAGCCCCGAACCGCTTTCTAAAATCTACGGTTTTCTTTACGGTTTTCCTTTATTTTTGCCTTAAAATAAAGGTGGCGACTCTAAAACTTTCGATCCGGTGGGGCCTCGCAACATTCCCTCTTGCACTTTCCTGTTCTCCCCTAAAAAAGGGAGATACGGGGAATGGAGAGGTGATGTATTCCCATATCCGGTATCCCCTAAACAAGGGATAACTTGATGCGGAAACCCATAGCTCCCATAGCGATCGATTGGGCCATAAGGCTATTTTAATAAATCCATAAGTGGGCGTCGCAATATCTTTTCTTGCACTTCTCTATTTTCCCCTGAAAGATAAAAGGGGAGAATGAGAATGGAAAGGTAATGCATTCCCATATCCTGTTATCCCTGAAATAAGGGATAACCTGACATGAGGAAAACCATTAGTTCCCATTTTGGATACAAAATCCACTCAAGGCAACCGAGGCACATTCCAACGTGCTAACATAGACAGCACTCCTCTCGCACTTTGGATTTCGTCTTCCCCTAAACAAGGGAGGGTGGAACGAGAGCGGTGGTGTCCCTCATCCGCACGCACGTCGCGCACCCCATCCAAGGGCGCGCGGGCGGTCGCACCTGGCCTGAACCTCACATGCATGGCCACTCATTTGTTGGTCGATTATCAGACCTGGGAGAAGGCTTATGTTCTTGACATGTCACATGCCAATTCTCGGCCCATTGACATTTTGTAAGGTTTACACGAGATGCTTAAAAGTAATAAGTCTTCAATACGGACTATATACAACACTCGTATGAAGAATAAAATTATTGAGCGTGATGGTCAATCGCAAATGCAACAACTTGTGGCAAAATTGATGGAGCGTGGATATTACTACCATCATAGGAGATGTGAGAAAACTAACACTATTTTAGATTTGTTCTTTGCTCATCCAATAAGCGTTGAGCTATTGCGTTTTTTTCCCAAGGTTCTCTTCATTGATTGCACCTACAAGACTAATAGATATAAATTACCTTTGTTGGAGATTGTTGGTGTCACGTCAACAAATATGAATTTTTTTGTTGCAGCTGCCTATATGGGGTCGAAGGTACAAGATAACTACATTTGGGCACTTGGTATCTTGAAAGCTTTGATGAATCAATCCTCCTTGCCAACTGTGATAGTAACTAATAAGCTTGTAATTTTCCTTTTATTTTCATTATTTTTTTGGAATTTTATTGATGATTTTGAGCTTTAGATAATAATTAATTGTATTTGAGATACTATTTTTATGTATTTTGTGCTTCATGTAGGTATCTCGAAGATATTCGAGGTTTTATGGCTCAATACATGAAAATCGAGGCAATTCCGGGCTTCAATGTTAAGTTTTGATGCTTGTTGTTAAGTTTCGTCAAGTATTTCAAAGCACAGCAGCCTAACTGAAGTTAACTGGGCTAACGGTGGACTTATCTGCAAAGTTTGGGAGAAGAAGGACTTGGCGACCGATTCGGAAGGGCATCGAGTAAATCTTTAAAATACATGGGAGGAGGCGCGCCATTAATGAATCTTTCATTAATGTGTTGTCGCTTCCATGAGGCGCCCACGCCACCCGCCTCCTTTTGTGTTTGACCGCGTGTTCCCTGTCGGATCCGGTGTCCCTAACCGGCCATTCCACCATCGGCCTTCTATCCAACCCACTCCTCACTCATATACGTCATCTCACCCGGTTGACCCGCTCCACTCCCTGGTTGCCCCATGACCCTAGCATTGACCCATCCCCTTTTTCTTCTCTCTTTTGCCCCTAATATTCATATGTCCTTCCTATTCTACCCCCTACCTTGTTGCCTTTCATTTTCTCCCATTCCAACCGGCCATTTTGAGCAGGAAGCAACCAGTTTTAGGGCAGCAGCCCTAAAACTCTCCCCAATTCCATTTTATCCACTCTCCACCCAAATTTAAAATATATCCATTTTGAAGGCTTGAAGCATCAAATCAAGGGTCAAGGGAGCAAGATTAAGTGAAGTGAACCAAGATTGCAACATTAATTGGTTTAATTCTTCCACCTCTTTATTTATTTTAATATTGTAATTTTTGGAGAAACTTTACATTTATCTTTATACCTTGATGATGAGCTAAATATATTTTTGGATTGTGATTATTATCTATGTTGAATATGATGTTTTAATTTAATTTCTCTCTATTTGATGTATTACTCATATATTTTTGGTCATTATCATTATGTGCTTAATGCTTTTAATGAAGTCATGAATCATTAAATGAACCCTAGAATGATAGGATACGAAGCGAAAACCCTTCCTATTATTTTGAAAATCGTGATAATTTTTTACGTCTCTAAAGCACACCGATTGTCGAAGGTCGTAGATAGTCATTGGGTGCTTGATCTACCACGCGACTATTTCCTCCCCTAGGTTATGTGTTGCGAGGATATGAGCCCGTAGCAAGGATGAGTGATAGCTAGGTTTTCTATATATAGCGAAAGCCCGTAGAAAATATTAGTGTGCACCCGACTACCAAAATTTTGAGTTAAGAAAAATATAGAGAGTTAAATTAAACATTGGCTAGACTAGAAATATCACAATCCTATTTTTAACCTTGATTTGATGTTGCCGCCGTTTCATTGCCGCGTTAATTTAGTTTACTTTCTTGCCTTTATTTTGTTTATTTTATTTTTATTTTCAATCAAATTTCTGTTAGCTTAGATAAAATTAGGTGTGTCCAATTTTAGTACTTAGGATTTATTTCTAGCTCTATCCTCGTAGGATCGACTCGTACTTACGACTTTATTACTTGATACTTACCGGTAATCTTGTCCGTGTTGCGTTCGCGCACATCGGAACTAACGAGAGATCTTGCGTTAATGAATCCAATTAAGGTAACTTTTCCTACCTCACAACACCTCCTTTGTCGGTGGCATATCAATAAAACATCCTTACGAATTGTAAGAAATACTTTTACATGAAAGTGCAATGAGATCAATTTAGCACCTGTTGGAATTTTTGGTGGATGCAAAAAAATGAGACAACATATGAAGAATACCTGAAGAGATTTCAATAGGATTTTAGTGATTATCCTGCTGCGGTTGAGTACGTCATAAAACAATGAATACAGCCGTACAATGAAAGATTTGTGTCAGTTTGGACGAATAATGCAATGCACTTTGACAACAACACAACAAGCATGTATTTAAATTTTCTCAACATTTCATTGTTTTCTATAAATTTTGTCATGAAATACAAATATTCATTGTATCTTATTTCAGGGTGGAAAGTCAACATGAAGCTTTTAAAAGACAGCTGAAATCAAGTCAAGGTAACTTTGAGACAAGTTAGAGACAGTTCCACACCCTCATTGAGACATCTCATATTGCAATGAAGGTGTCATTCACGAAGAGCCTTATAGTGGTTCTTCCGAAATACAGATCAGTTATATTTCAACACCTATATACCTGAAGATGGTTATATAGACCCGTTGTTGTGTGGTTATGTACTTCAAAAGACATACGGGCTGCCTTGTCGTCATGAGATTGCTGAGTATAAGATAAATGACATACCAATTCCCCTTGATCAGGTTGATTCATTTTGGAGGAAATTAGATATGTTACCTACTCCTGAGAATGTTAAAGTTTCAGAGATGCTGGATATGGACAATCGATTCAATAGCATGCATGATGCGATTCATGATTATTATGAGAATGCTCCTAAGTCAGAAAAGTTGTTAATCATTAAAAGAATGATGGAGGTGAAAGAGGCGAGAACAAACTCCTTAATTGTTCCATAGGATGAGGCTCACACTCGTGGTCGTCCCAAGCTTGCGAAGGTAAAAAAATTCAAAATCAACCAAGCGTGATCTGAGTTTGTTTGAGCATGTAGAGTCGATGATAGATAGTTTCCCCCCTTGTGATCAAGAATTGCTATACGAGCTTGGTCCATCGCAGCAACCTTCCACATTCACTACAGATCCACAACCTAAGGAAAAAAAAATTACTTTTAAGTTAATTTGAATATAATAGGTATATATATAATGTATTTAATCTGTTTTAACATTCAATAGGTTGCTGCAGCACGCACGGGCCTGAAAGCTAGTTGTAATCGTTCAACAATTCCCGAAGGAATTTCGGCCTTTCATATTGGGCAAAGCGAATATCATTGGTGACGATTATTATGGTTTTCGTGTCATAGAAGAGTTTATCTATAGAAGTGAAGAGTCATGGAGCAAGGTTCGAGCAGACTTGTCGATGGAGTTGATGTCAAACCAGAAGTTGTACTCACGTGTCTTAATTGGACGTAATCGTATTACTAAAGTGAACGTGAGTCTCCAATACAATGACATTAGTGCTCCCAAGGCATATCGGTGTGATGCAAATTATATGAGTCATTTGGTGACATCGTATTACAATATTGCTTTCATGGTATTAGATAAAAAACATTGCTTCACTTATTTACCATTGAGGACCGCACCTCAAATGATCCACATATTATTTGTATCAAAAGAGTAAACGATGATCACTTTATTCAGTTTCATTTTCGATTGCTTAACTTCACTTATTTATCATTGGTTAAGATGTTATTTGGTTTAAATTATTTATTGACATCATCCTCAATTTATTTGTAGGTTTTTTACGATGGTTACCCATTAGACAGTTTAAGGACCAAAATTGCTCGTCGCTAATGCATAGAAATTACTTTATATTAATCAACAACTTTCATATAGTGAATCTGAGGCACAACTAGAATTGTTGGTAGTTCCGACAAAGATACATTTGAGTAATTCGATTTGTATTATATTTAAAACATGTATTTGAACGAGTCATTTTGGTTAATTATCTCTTTAATGATGCTTCGTATGTGTATTTAAATTATGTATAATATTGAGGTTCTCGCTAATGCTTTTATGTTGCTATAAAATATCATATGCTATACAAAGTCTGAAATAAGATAATAACATTAAAAAGATACACTAACTCATGAAAGGTTTGCTAAAAATTCATAACCACAAAAAATACTAAAAACTATTTTACAAGTCATAACATTTAAAAAACATAAACACCGACAATGAAGATCACCGTTGCCTCCTATGAGACGGTCCCGCGCCATCGTGGACCGCTTATAACTATATGAACTCTATGGCAATGAGCCTAGATCCTCATACCAGAGGACTACCGATCTCCACACTATGTGATCAATCATAGTCCTCACAACTCCCAATGTCCTGTCATCCGAAGTCGGCCGCAATGACGTAGTGGTGTTAATGTATCCGATCGCCTAAATAACTAGGATCACAATCCCAAGCACGGGGAACACCGATGAGACATTTTTTAGATAGAGATGACTATCTAACGTCAACTAGTACCCAAAGAAAACCAATCCATGAGGCAAGGCCTGAAAGTTATCTCGAGGGCCGCAATTTGGAGCAATGACTATTGTCGAATTGTTTGCACATGC